>JAQZBX010014227.1:0-38875 GCA_029593785.1 Cabassous unicinctus
AAATAAGCAAAAAAAAAAAAAAAGAAAAAAAAGGTAATAAACTTGTCAAACTATAATGTCTGGTCAACTTAGCTTTGATATTGTTCAGACTAGGTGGGTGATTTTTAAAACCTAAAAATCTAAAACACCTTTTCACAACTTATGAGCTTAAAAGAAGCAATTCTGTGTTGTATAAAAATGATGGCTGAGGTGGTTACAAAGGCTAGTTCCCAGCAATAGATAGGAGCAAATACTATTGAATGAATTAGTTTCTGTTTGGATTTTTCTAATGAAGGCTTTCATTTTTGACTTAAGGAAGTCTGTATGTCCTCAGGTGAGAATATTAACTGAACCTGAGTCCAGTCTGTGTGAAGTGTTCATTTTAAACTGAATATGTGGAAACCAAACACATCACTACCTACAAATGAACATTAATTCTTCTGATGGAGTAAAAAGAAATAGAGTTAAGGATAATTATAATAGTATTGAGGATCGACTATGAAGAGATATGATGATTAATAAAAGAGCATTTGCAAGGCACACACAAAGTTTTCTAATAATTTGAAGTTTTCCCACAATCGTCTCCCACCCTCCAATCAATCCGCAGGCCTATCATCATATTTGTTAGAAAACAGCAATATGAAATCTGACTTTCAGGTTCTAAGGTAGACATAGAGTTGTTGATGGCTCTGAAAGTTCTGATGCTTCTTTACATGCCAGTTTTTATTTTGTGGGAGCCCATTGCAAACTTCAGCAGCCATGAAAGAAACTACCCACCCCACCCCCAGCTCCCTTAGAGACTGTTTCATCCAGCTTATCCCTAATGTGGTCTGCATGATAACTTGGCACATACTCTAAGGTCTATGCTAATGGGCAAGCATCACAATCCCACCTCATCAAATGAAGGCAGGCTCCTTTAAGTAAAGGTTCTGGTCCACACTCTGTTCTTAGAGGAACAAGTGATGGCCTCTGGGTGTGTAAGCACATCTGTGAACACCAGGAGTGTCCACTAGAAGTCTTGGCTTTGTGCATTGCTGTTGTTTGCAGAAGACCTACAGGGCAGTGAGAGTACTCACTTCACAGCTGTAGTTTAGAGTTTCATTGTGGTAAAGGAATCTAAGGATGTTTGATGAGACAATGCCCACCCCCACAAGAGGATGACTAGCTATGTATGTCTTTAAATATATGGCATGTTGTTCCATATGATCCACTGAATATTATGCTCCTTCTTTTTGTAGTCCTTAGAGTATCTAGGTTTGGAAATGATGTCATTTGTTTGTATTATTTTAATAGACAAATTTTCCTTCATTAGACATAGAAATGCACACAAGGTCGTTTTTGTAGCCTTAGCATTCTAGCTGGTCTCTCTGCAGGGAGCAACACATTTTGATGTTGTGATATGCAGAAATAGATCATTGTATCCAGTCATTATTTACATCATTTGAAAATGGATAAAATATCATTTTGAACTCCAAAGCGCCACTTGGAATAATAGAACTGAATTAGGCGATGAACCAGTGTTCAAATTGTAGCTCTGCTAAAAACACAACCTTGAGCAGATCGCTTGATTTCATGTGATCTCTGTCATCTCAGATTTCTGATTTGTAAACTGAAGTAGTTAAACTGGATGAGCGCTAAGACATTTTTCAGTGCAAAAGAGCATCATTTGAATTTTTGAGGTCTAAAAGAAACTTGCCCAGATTAAAAGTATCAGTTAGCTTTTATTCATGACGTTGTACATGGAATAAAAAGGAAATTGCTAATCTTTTCTAACAGAGATCCGAATACCATTTGGCTATGTGGTCTGAGTAATGTGAAAATAACTTGACAAATTGAAAAGTGCAGAGGAAGTCTGAGTTAATGGAAAATCTCTAGCCTTGTTTTTAAGGTCTTTCTTCTCAGTATTAGGCACTTCACCAGCTGAGGCAAGAAAAAAGGGAAAGAAACCAAATAAAATGCTAAGCCACTCTGACAGGAGCTCTCCTTCATAACGTAGACTTCCCATGCCTTCCTTGAGGAACTACAGTTCCTACAGAAGCCTTAATGCTTATCCTAGAAGGCCCCCTACCGCTGTGGGGTAAAAAATTACAAATATCTCTCAGGGCTTTTGCCCAGGTTTTCCCTGATGTAGCACTGACATTTCTGCAAATCCCCTCTAAATATTGTGATAGAGAGAAGTAGCTTTTTATTTGGATTGCTGGCTGTGACTTAGGATTATCAGTACAGCCCCTTTGTTTGGGCTTTATTGAAGCATGTCAACAGCTGCCAGCAATAATCCTTGCTCCGCCTGCTGCCACGTGATATATTGATTTGTATACAACAATATGTTATAAATTGAAATAAAATATGCATTTTTTCATAATTTATCAGTATTATGATGGCACAAAAAAGGCAGGCTTATGAATAATACAGAGCTCTTCAATGGGCATTATGTACTGTAGGTAATAAACGCAGCCTCTCCCCTGGACTGCCAGGAGAGTTATAAAGCAGAATGCATTAGTTCAGCCCTGTGATAATCAATCATTTTAGTATGTCAGTAGGCTCTGGCTAACTTTTACTCCTGAGGTCTGAAAGAATAGTGAGCCATACGGCTCTGGGTGGTTTCTGAAGTGTTTAGACTGGCTCCGATTCTCCTGGGTAATGTTTGGAGTGAGCGATATGGTTAGATAACAAGTGGCAGTATTTCTCAGGTATCGATGGTGTGATGCCTCCTGTTGTTTTATTGCCTGGAGTGGTTGATTTTGTCCTAATTGGAACTGTAGTTCTTCTTTGTGTCTCTATTTGCAATCTGGTGCCCGTGTTTCTTTAAAAAGTAAAAGTTGTTCTGTAGTACTGTACAACTGCTCTAAGTGATGTCACCCTGCCCTTCAGTTACCTTTGCATGGATGAGAAGTCAATAAGCCCTTATTGTGCTTATTTTATCCTCCTAAAAATTGTAGAACCTTTCTATGAACAGTTTTTTATCTGGCAGCTCCAGTGACCCCACCTTTCATCATTACTCCATGTGTTTCAAATTGTGACAATTGAGCCTAGATTGCAGCAGATTCTCAATCACTATATGAAACGTAAAGGATCATGTTTACATAAGCTTTGTGAGAACCTCTGAGCCTTCTGTATGTAGTGAGTTCTTTTAGAATTAGAGCAGGGGCATTCTTTTGTACCTATATAAAAGGTCCAATTTTAAGTCATCCATTGGTTAAGGGTATACATCTGAATTTTTAACATGTTATAATTTTCTCATATGATAACAAAGACCTGAAAGAATTTATAAGAAACAATTAGATGGAAAACAACAGCTGTTTTGCAGGAGGTCAGGCATATTTTATTTTGTCATAACTTCCCCATATTACGACTGTGTAAACTAATTTTGAAAAGTACTTTAGCTCTTTTTGATGCATAAGATTTCTTACTGAGCCATTCTTGTCTTGATCTAAGTACCCGTACGTTAAGTTCACGATGGACAGTTAAGGAAACTGATTTGATACGTCAACACAGTTTCATTTATTGCAGTATAATAGCATCCTTAAGCCCATATTAAACATTCAAAATAATTAGTCATAAAAACATAATAATTGTGCATTTAGATCCGCTGGTATACTAACCAAAACGAAGGAGCATTTTTCAAACCAAAGATTCTGAATTAGTCCTGGAGAATATTTGGATTGAAACAGGTGGGAAATTACAGTTCAAGCCCACTGCTTCTTCATGTCCCTGAAATATAAATGCAGGGACTATTAGCAGCAGCACACCAGCTGAGCTGCATAAAGATTGCCAATTTCCAAGGAAGCCAGAATTTATGTAATACAGGGCCTTTTAGACCACATCAACTTGACTTCATTTGGAAGCAAATATGTAACTGGTGCAGCTCGCCAAGTACAGCACGGCTCTCTTGCATTTCAAATGACTTGTGTAGTCTGTGTTCTGCACCAGCAGGTCATCAAAGCTGTATTGCGACAGTCCAATGCAGGGATTAGAAAAGACAGAGCACTATGGTGACAGCGATTTGGAAGACAGTTGCCTTCTATGTGTCTCCAGTTTGGGGGTATGAAGAAAGAGCTGGTAAACTGCTGGCAAACTCCCTTTACATCAGCTTACCTCTTCCTCTTGTACTGTGAATGTACCCTAAGAAAGAATGTGAAATTCTGACTGCATGATGGAAGCTAGGTCTCTAGTGATTATTATGATAGAGTTAGACATGTTGGCATCAAATAGTAAGCTTAAGAGCATCTGCTTATTAGTAAGAAGCCACTGTGGTGCATAGGAAATGCTGATGATGGGCCGTTCTTTGGGGTTCATGTGTAGCTGGAGATTTATGGGATGTTTGAGAGCCATTGTGTTTCGGAATACAATCCTCTTAGCATCCTTACCATGAACTCAGATGAAAGATGATTAAAGTGCTGTGCTTGCCTAACATGTACTGCTTCTATTTATGGGAGACATTTTTTTTTAATAAAAAAATTTCAAAGCAAAATAGCAAATCTACTTTAACAGGGAATTTTAGATATCATTGAATAGAAGAGGCTTTTTAAAAAATCCTTTTATTCAAAGTTGCCTTTTGTTTGTGAAAGAGAAATTCTGAAGCTGTGGCTCTGTAGCATGTCACTTTAAATAAAATAAATAGAGGCCTTATAGTCTATGAAATTCCCTTTTCAATCAATTTTATTTAGGAAAATGTAAAAGACATGGAAAATTCCCTTGCTTATAAATGAAAAAAATCACATATGTGAAAAAAGTTCATGGATAGCTCCTGTTGTAATTTCAGGTTTTCCATCTTCATTTCTAAAAATTTATAATTTTCTAATTCTAAATAATTTGATTCTTTTCTTTGAGAATTATTTGAATTCTGTCTTTATCTCTAAACTGGACAAAGCATAAACTCAAATGAGAGAATAAAATACAGTTTTTTAAGAAAGGAGATACATTTCTCTTTTTTCAAAGTTGATTTTTTTTAAATACTAAAATTAATCTTGGCTAATGCAAATTCTGAGACATAAGTCATGAAACATTTTCAAGATATCCAAGTATTGTAACCACTGGATTATAAATGCTTTTTTGCAAAGATCTAATATTAAAACTTTAAAATTCCATTTTATTTCTTTCCCAGGACCATTAAGGACATTAAAAGTATTAAATAATTTCTGAGATTTTGGTGATAACCAAGACTTTCACCGATTCTAATAGAAAATGCTTCTAAAATATAAGGTTTAAATGGAAGAAAACAAGAAAGTCATAGCCTTACTTTATATTTACTTAGGAGAGGACTTTGCGAACGTTGTGACATTTCTTGGATGTAGCTGGAGCTAAATTTAACCCCCAATTTTCTCACTTACTGGCTATATAAACTTGGATATATTAATCTTTCTGAATCTCAGTTTCATCATCTGCAAATTGGGAATAGTGATTCTCAGAGTTTCAGTAAAATCAGAAGGTGCTCAATAAATATTCTTTTCTTTCTCTGTTTTATGATGTAAAGTATATTATTCATCCTGATTCTCCCAAAGCTTAAAATAAGTCCTTAAACACAGCAGGTGCTAATACACTTTGGGCACGTAATATTTGTTGTTAATGAGTGAGGCTAGAACTGTGTGATTCTGTTTGTACAGTTCACACATTCAGATTTTATGAACAGAGATTGTGAATGGAATAAGGAGATCAACAACTCTGTGTTCACCATGAGGAGCGTCTGTGGAAGGGTCGGCAAATACCGTAATTACTCCTAGTCCATACAGTGCTCCTAGAAGCCCCACCCTTACATCAAACCTGGTCCTTAATATGCATCCTCTCTAAGAATCTCATACCTGGAATCCTGAGCACCAAACATGAGAATAAACCAGAACTGGGAAGGTCAGAGATCTGCTGGCATTGGGGAAATAGGCTGAGTGGGGAGAGGGGGTCCTTTACCCAGCTAGGATAGGCAGCATTCAGCCATCTTAAGCATAGGTGAAGCAATTCATTGGCAAGCAGGCAGATAAGCAAAAAGCAAGGGGGGTTAGAGAAAAAAGCAGGACCCACTTTTTGTCATAGCACTTCTTAGGCAAGAAAGTGATGCAATACAAAGTTGCAACAGGCATAAAGTCATGAATGACAATGAAGAGAGGGACAGAGGAAAGTGAGGGGAACAACAGATTTAAGGAACCAGTTGTTAATTGTTGTTAATTCCCACCACAACGCTCAAAAAACCTTCCTAAAGAGGCAGAAAACTGTCCCAGATCTTGGCCTTCCCGGTGCTTATATGTGGAAAGAGGAAATGGGTTCCGTGTGCCTGGAGAGCCCGTGTGTACAGGCAGTGCAGTCCAATAGAATGGCAAAAGAAAGGGAAGCCCCGATAGCCCAGGAAGAGATGTGCACTCATAGCTGTTCATGAGATTTCTGAGGCTATCATTATTTTTTCTTGTTGATTTGATTCTTACATTTCAGGACCTCTTGTGACTATGATTGTGCTTCCTTTTGCTACTGCTTTGACTAGAATTAGAACCTCAAAACCCAAATAGCCCAGGTATCACTTTAAGTATACACAGTAGCACCTTGGCCATCATTGGAGGCATGAGATGCCTTTTCTGTTCTTAACGTGGTTTTCTAAGTATGCTGAAGCATGATGCCAACATGTTGCCTTTACTCCTTAGCAAGTTTGGAGAAGAATGAGACACACTGTGTGCTTTAAATTTTTTAATTAGAGAAGTTATCAGTTTACAGAAAAATCATCAAAAAATACACCATTCCCATATTCTCCCCCCATTATTAACCTTTGCATTAGTGTGGCATCTCTGTTAACATCGTTGAAAGAATATTATTATTGGACTCTTAACTATAGTCCATAGTTTCCATTACAGTATATTTTTTCCCATATTCCACTCTATTATTAACACCTTGCATTAGTTTGCTACATTTGTTATAATTAATGAAAGAACATTTTTATAAATGTGCTACTTAACTATCGTCCATCTTTTACAATAGAGTTCACTGTGTTGTACAGTGCTATGTTTTATTGTTTAATTTTTATTCAGTAAAATATATGCAACCTAAAATTTCCCCCTTTTAACCACATAGCATTGTATCTGCCACAAGCACCTCCACTCTTGTCTATTGCTCTTTTCCCATTCCCATCTCCTACAGTTTCTCTTCTACTGCTTGTATGTCTGCTCTAACCAAGTCACGGACTATCACCTGGCATGCACAGAGAGCAGATCCCCATGACATTAATGTCATGGCAGGGTGCCAGCATTTGAGGGATTTTCCTTGGAATCTTTAAGTGCTTTCCTCCATGTTTTGAAACTGTAAACTCACCATTAGTGCAGGTCCCTAGTATGTTGTATTCCAAGTAGTGACAGAAATAGCTCATTCTGGCCAAAGGATATCACGCTTGAAATTACCAGAGGATGTGACATGGATTATTTATTGTAATGGCTGAAGGTGTTTTCAGTAAAATGCAGTGTATGCTGTGTTCCCTGATCCCATTTGTCCTCTTAAAATTAATTTCTGTAGTGTTTCACAGTTACCTGTTTAATTATTCATTCTGGATGTCATGCAGAAAAATACAGTACTGCAAAATAAGGCCAATAAAACAAGTTTCTAATGCTAAATATCAAAGCTGGAAAATATGACCATTACAAATAAGCAAAGGATCTGTCTTCTGTTTTCATAAGTATTCCACAAAAGACGTACCATGCAATAAACAATAGTGTTGCTTTGATTAATTTGAAGATGTTTGCATAAATATGCTTAGAGTTTTATAGTGTTTTTTCCTCCTCCGCAGTTTGTATCACAAGAGTAAGTGTTTCCGGGGCAAAACATTTAGCTTAATCTTTCAGGCCCTTGAACCTTCCACTTCTCTTTGAAGTATAGTGTTAGGGGAGAGCCATGAGCTGTTGGAGTCAGACTGGGCTCGAGTCTTGGATGTGGCTCATCTAGAGTGCTGGTCATTTGCTATCTCTAAGGCTGATTCTCATCTGTAAATATACTATGTAGAGTTATTGTGTGTATTTAAATAAATGATACCAAACAAAACCTAAAGGTAACATACTGACTTTCTTCTCTCTTAAAAATGATTATTTACTATTAATAATTTTATACGGCTTATAAACAGAGTTGATTCCAGAAGATATAAATAGAAAGAAGGAATAGTGAGGAAAGTTATTATGACCTTACTAAGATTGTTAAATGAGATGAAGGAATTAACTCAATGTAAATATTTAACACTTAAAATTATTTTATTTGAAATAGTATGAAATCAGTTAAGGTGAATTTGCCATGGAGTTTCTTCATTAACATCGAGGTGATTGAAACTTGATCAACTTCAGTATTATCTCCTTTCAAATTCTGAGTTCATGAAACCACACTTCACCAGGGAGAATACTCAGAGATTAAGACAGTCTTGTACATTAAAAATAGTATAAAGAAAATGATTTTTAAAAATAATTTTAAAGTCCTGGAAGATAAAAGTTGCATAGATCTCTTGCAGCAAAAAGATAGAGAAACACAGAAGAACAGTTTAGGAGGCCAGATACCCTAATCATAAATGCTACAAGGACAGAGATGAGAAAATAGAAGGAAGGAAATTATCAAAGAAATGCTAGAAGAAAATTTCTTAGAGCTGAATAGAGATATGAGTCTTCTTCCAAAAAGGAAAAAGTGGTCATCAAAAAATGTACAAAAATTACAGTAGCTTTGACTTCTCATCAGTAATACAGGATGAGAAGGCAATGGAACAATCCTTCCAAATTTTGAGAGGCAATGATTTTCCGACTAGAATTCTGGACCCAAACACTCCATTCAATTTGAGGTCAAAGTCGAGACAGTTTTAGAAATGCAGTAACTCAAAAAGTTTCCCTTCTGAGAAAGGCAGTTAGGAAAGCCAGAAAAAAGCAAAAACCACAACAAACCAAACAAAATAAACAGAAAGTTATCCTCCTCTCTACCCCCCACGTCAATCAAAAAACTATATAAGGAAATCATGGCCCAAATATGTAAAGAAAATATAGCATGCTTTTGAGCAGTTGGTAGAATATAAGAAAATAAAACCATTTGATCATAATGCTATAATATTTGTACTTTAAATGACACAGAGATAACAGCATTGACATTGGACTAAAAGGAAATTAAAAACAAAAACTAAAAAACACAAACAAACAAACAAAGAAAAAAACATCACAAGGAAAAGAAAAACTGTAACCGGGGAGATAACACACACAATTGCCACTGGTTCTGTCTCTGGCTTTGCCCTCCAACCAAGGCATGTCACAGAAATCCTAATGATAGTGCTTTCACTTGGTGTTGAGACTTTATGTCAACTAGCATACAAGCTAAGGACTGTTCTTTTATTTTAAACTAGTTCTCTTATGATTAAAATGTGGGGTGGGCACTAAACTAGTGCTAACTGCCCTAAAAGGTGCTCAGATATTTAAAAAATCTGTTTGTTCAAATGTAAGCTGTTTACCTAACCTCCACTGGTGGTTCATACAAAACATACCTTTCCAGCAGGGAAGAGAGTCTTTCCTTCCTCTTTCTCTCAAGCCAACCTCAGCGGAGCTCTGCTCTCCTAGACCATGAGCCCTAAGCCAGTGTTCATGTGATACCCAAATACTCATTTAGTAAGAGTAAAATAATCCACATGTTTTGACTAAATTGACTATCAGGTTAAAGGAGAAAATGTGATATTTAATTACAGTCATCCTCTAAGAGACATGGGAATCCAAAATGGGGAAGAGAATCAGTGAAGCAAGTTCTAAGCAGCCTGAAGAGTCCCCCAATTTTCTGAGTTTTATATCTGCATGCTGATGGAGCCATATTGAGACGCTATTGTCTATGAAATCTCCCAAAGTAAATTTGTCATTGCTTTTCATTGTGCTTTTCAGAGCTTACCCCTCATCTGCTCTATAAGTAGAGAAAAGAGTAAATGATTTCTAGTTCAAATATATTTAAGCATTTTAATGATCATTTTATATTACTTTTTATATTTATTATTTTACATAATGCAGGAAGTGAGATTTCCTAATAATCCCACCCCCAAGAAAAACAGCATTAACAGATGTACATATTCAAATATAATTTTAGAAATTAAATTTCCAGATTACTCACAGTGACATCTACAGAACTTGAAAATTCTTTTTTGTATATTCAAAAAAATTACTATTTGTATATTGTGCTTTCTTTTCCTGGTTTTCCTGGTTATGAATGTGCTATTGAGGTTGAATGACAGGAAGGAAATCATCCTGTATTAATAAATTTGAAGATTTAATAATGTCAAAACTGCATTGACTTTCAAGCTTACTTTATATTTATTTAGTATCTGCATAGACTTGATCCCCTGTGATACTATTGTAAATTTTTTAAAGATTAATTTTATTTTTGCTTTATTAATTTTTAAAATGGTGACATGCCCTTTGTGGTAGATGTATAATTAGTTGTCTTTACAAATTACCAGATAATGTTTGGATGAG
This sequence comes from Cabassous unicinctus, assembly GCA_029593785.1. NCBI lineage: Eukaryota > Metazoa > Chordata > Mammalia > Cingulata > Chlamyphoridae > Cabassous > Cabassous unicinctus. The sequence goes on from JAQZBX010014227.1 coordinate 10,416, forward strand.
AATAATGGAGCTAGTGTATAAATTATAATTAAGTTAAAAGGTGTTAAAATGAGCCAAACCAATGAAATAGACTAGTGCTGTGTCTCCCTAAAGGAACATAAATGTACCAGATTATGCATTTGAATTGCTATTATTTACCAGTTAAAAAGATAGGAGTTGGGGGGGGGGCGGGGGATCTTACTTCTCCTTTGAGAGGGTAATCCATACCCCTCTGTACTTTGAACTGGTTTAGTGGAGGTCATTTCTCTGGATCCCTTCCTCATTCTTCATCTTAGAGCCCTGCCGGTCTGTTGTGTGATGATACACATCTTCCTTCCTGGCTCCCTCTCCTTGGCCTTGCTCTCCAATTCCTATTGCTGACAGCATCTAAATAGGGCTCTCTCAGAGGCCAGTACCAGGGCTGCTCCATGCATCCTTCAGGAAGAGCAATAAGCAGGGAGTGACCCTGGGTTCTTAGACGGATTCTTCACGTTACAACATTCCAGGGCAAATGACTGCTAAAAAAAGATAAAGAGAGTCAGCCATTTTCTTCAGCTGCTTTAACACCTAAAAGCAATGAATCAAAAACTTTCTCTGAAATGTTCTGGTTCTTTTACAGTGGAAAGTGAAACAAACACAAAACCAACAAACATATCCCACCAGATTGAAATTTTCTGCAATTAAGAAACTTTGATCTGGATCCTGAATGCAGAAGCCTTTGCTTAGGTGACAGATTTTACTTCTCTTTTGTAACTTATTAGACCATCAATAGGTTGTTGAATCTATGCTGCACATATATTTAACTTGAGAAGCTTATTTTAACCATGGGTTCCAATTTCAGATCCAAATTGATTCTTGCTCCTGAATTCATTTGTTTTATAATCCCCAGGTTTTTTAAAGCTTAGATGATATCCTTATAATCGTTAAAAGTGGATTTTGCTACATATTCAGGGACAAAATTGCTATCCCCTTTAATGTGCTGGTCCTTAAAGAGTAAAACTTTCACAGTATTTCAGGTAATGAGATCATTTAAATTTAGTCTTGTGATAAACAACTGTAAATAATTGTCCTGTGCTTTTACATTTTCAAATTGTGTTAGTTTTCAAAGCATATTTCATTTTGTGTTTGTATTTCATACCAGGCTCAGCAAATTAAGTCACTAAGAGCCATTTAAGTCTATTTATATATTGAGATCTTGTACAGTTTGTATTTCTCATTTCTACATAGCAATAATAATATTTGATAGATAATGCTACTTTATGATGGTTTCACAAACAAAAGCATCTTTCAAAAATAAGTGCATGTCACCATATCCTATTAAAAAGGAGGACTTAAAGCATATATCTTCATTTAATTATTTCTCTATTTTATCCTCTGAGTAACCTCTGTAAGAACTATTCTAAGATAAAGTTTATATTATTTATTAACTTCGACGTTATATCATATTTCTTATAGATTATTATATCATCTTTTTAAATGTATACATTACTGATAAATATATGCTAAAAATACTGTGTAACAAAAATGGCAATGTCACATTACTTTTGCATAGCTCTTTAAACTAGTTTTAATATGTTATTTTTTATCTTCTTAAAAATCTTATGAAACAAACAGATTTATAATCATGTGCATTTTTTTTAAAGAAACTGAGACACTAAGGCAATAAGTGATATGTGAAAGTCACAAAGCCTGATGGATTCAGTACTAGAATTAACACACAGTTTTCCTGAATCTCAGTTTAATGAACTTTCGAATGTAGATAATCAATATCAAGGATTAAAACCACTCTTAACAATTCCATTAGGTTATATATGTGAAATGATTCAGTAAGATGCCCGGCACATTCAGAAATGCCCCCAATTAAAATCAAGCGTATATTAGAAATACTTCATAGTATGCAGGTTTTATTTTTTCCCTTGTGATCATTATCTCTTCTTTGAGAAATGGTCTCTAATAAAGATATTCATTTGGCCTCAGAATATGTGAACATTAAGGAAATAAAAACCTCAAGAGTTTTTCCCTTTCCTAGTATATCCATAAGATATTTGTCAAATATCCCTAGGGCCTTTCACATACTGGTCAGCTGTACACAGAGGTCATTAAGAAAACTTCATGCAGTTTTGCTGTATAACTTTGTGATCCTTCAGAGCTATTATATCTGCTAAGACTTCCTTGTGCTTTATTGAAAGCTTCAGGGAAAATAAATATGTCTTTCTAGACCCAGAACTTGAAATGACAGTGCACTCAAGAGATCAAGGTTATCAAAACACGAGTTCTGTGTTATGGCTTCTGTTTATCTGCAGGAGAGCTGTGAAGGTGAAAGGGGTGGTTGTGATTTTTAAAGTATTGAATTATCTGCAAGTGGAATTTCTTATCTGTATAGATTATTTTTGCTTCCAATTCTAAATGTTGACCTTATTTTTGATATCATCTCTGTCCTTTGATGGTTATTAGCTTATAGGTGATTGCTGGAAAATATCCCCGAAACTTGTGTTTGCTTTTTAAAGGTCTAAAAAGAGGTAGAAATGATGAGAAAGGAAACACAGGGACATGCTTATCTATCAGAATATACTGTCTTGCCTTCCAGGTACCCACTCTCAGGATTTCTAGTAATTTGTATTTAATATGCTTAGTTCTCCTCCAACCTTCAAGATTTGAAGAGTTCCCTTTGTTCTTTACAGCAGTAGAATAAATGTAGCATTGCCAGGGTGAGGATTATTGCTTCTATTTTAAATATGAGAAAAGTGAAATAGGAGTATATAGAGGCTTCATGATCTTTCAGATCAGAGGTTCTTAACCAGGGGTCCACAGACCCCCAAATATTTCAGGGGGTCCATAAGCTTGAATTGAAAAAAATCAACTCAACTAGATGTCCAACGTGATATGCGTGTTGCCTTGTCAAACACTACACCAGAGTTTAATGTTCTTATTCAAGATAAATAACTGTCTGCACATTGACACATCTTTAAAAAATAAAATTTAACTTTCCTATATTTTTGATGTATTGGATTATTATTTAATTGTTAAGAAAGAAGCACATGTATATAGTATTATGTAATGCTTTTTATTTTAGTAAGCATATTTCAATATAGGTAACTGATTTCCTTTGTAATTTTATTTTATGCATTTAAAAACATTATTCTTGTGGAGACATATTGATGCAGGTGTGATGTATTTATTAAACAATATGCAGTATAGTGTGGACTTAGTATGATTTTTATTTTGATGTAGCATATTCTGGGTGCAGTGGATAACTGCCTACAAAAAGGTTGGTAAGGATGGCAGAGGTGGTTTATGATGCCGTGGGAAAACTCAAATTTCTAAATGTTTGCCAAAAATGACCATTTGAACAGATGTTGAACCATGTTAAGTTATCAGGTATTGAAATTATGTGAAAGTTGTAAAACGTAATTTTGAATAATCCTAAAATTTAATTTAAAGGCATGCTGATTTTGAATGTTGTAAAACTATCTGCCGCTACATTCTGAGAAGGGGTCTGTGGTTATCACCTGACTCACAAAAGGGACCCTGGAACAAAAAGGGTTAAGAACCCCTGTTTTAGATAATCATTATATAAAAGTAAAATTGCATTGTTGTGTCACTATCCCTTCCTGTATGTAATTCGGAAGTGTTTAAATCTATATCTTCACACTCCCTACATTTTAAAATAAAATTGTCTACTCTAAAAGATACCCAGCATTGATTTTGTAGTTTTATATGTCTTATATTCACCACTGTATATCCAAGGTAAAGGGCATATACCCCAGTCTTCAAAGCACAACACTGTGATATTTTACGGATGATTTGCTTGCAAATCTTTTAAAGATGGGAGGAGAACATTGAGAGTTTTGCGATCTCTGTGTACCTCTTATAAACACTTAAAGTGTTCCTAGGTAGTGGACTTTTGTAGAATCAGATTCATAATCTTGAAAGGCAGTTGAAGGTTTTTCATTCATGTTGACTTTTGCACAATGGAATTTAGAAAAGTTTCCTTAAATAGTTAAAAGTTTTCCATTTCTTCAGTGACATATTACCGCCTTACAGAAGTGCTCTCTTGTCTTTCAGTCTGCAATTTTTTTACAATCCTTAGTTTATCAGTTGTGAATATTTAGCATCCTAACCCCATCCATAACGGATGACTCTGAGGCAGCTGGTCCTAGAAAATCTACATATGTATCCTGAAGGGTAAGTTGCAAGTTTAGAATATATTATAAATTTTCCTACTCAAGAGGATGACTTTTTTTTTTTTTAGTCCTGACTGGGTTTCATTATGAACCCTGGCTTAAAGGTCTTGGCATATTTATTTGGATCAGTAGGATATATATATATATATATATATATATATAATTTTTGCAATAAAGTATTTTATTATTATAGTGACAGATTTTGATATAATTTGAACCATTGTTGCAACAAAAAGGGTTAATTTCTGCTTCTGTAGGTAGAGTAAAATCTTTTCAACTAGATTAAATTTACTAATATACTCGCTCTTTCATTTATTCTTCCCACCATTCATTTACCTAATTATATGTATGTATGTGGTACATGTGTGTGTGTAAAATTCTGTTTGTTGAAAATTTCAAAGCTACAAGCACTTAGTCCACGGTGCTTATACTGATAGAGTCAGCAAACCGCGACACGCATAATGGGAAGAATTAGCCACTGGAAGCTCATGAACTCATGGCAGGATAAAGAAGGTCTTCGGGGAGACTTCCATGGCAGTTAGAATTATTGCTACAAGTTTTCAATTTTCATAATGTTGTCAGTGTTGGCCAGTAAATCAGCAAAACCACCCATCAGACCATGCCCTTGGCAAAATATGATGCAGCGTCACTGCAAGGGAGGTTTTTAGAGGAAACTCTCCAGGGTCCTTTGTACTGAGCACCTGAGGGCTTTTCCTGCTGGCCTCTGATTTGACAACAGTCATGGACATCTCATGCCCACAGGCTTCCCACAGGTTCCCTTTATCCAGGAACAATATTCTGAAATCTTTACATCTTTATGTGCACAAATCCAATTTTGAAAACACTGCTTATAAATTAAAATATGGAAGAATCCACCTGTTTCCTCTGGAAACCTCTCATTCAACTAGGTTCCAACAAGATTTGATCTAGCTAATTAATGAATGCACGAGTCTTTATTTAAATGTTAGCGTAACCATGTCTCATTTGTCACCATGCTGCTTACTTGAAAATAAAGCTAAGCCTGGCACTGTTTGAGCATTTGATGGAAAAGATTATTATTACAGAACTGTGACAGGCATCTCGGTGTCACATGTCCCCCAAAGGTAGGTTTCCTTAGAGGATGTGCCTTTGCTTTTCTAGATCAGCCTCTTAGTAAGCTTGATTCTTCATTGTAACTCCAGATAGCAGTGACAGGAAGACTGAGCATGCAAGTGTCTGACCTCACATTCTCTTATCAGCTCTTGTTTTTAGTTTGGCTCTTGTGTTCTGGTACTGACTATGAAGAAGACACAGACTCACTGCTCAGAAACCCCATGCTTTCGTTAGGGAGCACAGACATCTAAAGACACCATTAGAATAGAAGTATGTACAGTAGAGGCAGTTTCCCATAAGAAGGTCAGGAATTACTTCACAACAGACAAAAAGTCCTGTCTTAAAGGTAATGGGAATTTGCTCAGTAAGAAGGTGAGGAAAGGGATTTTAGTGGTATAGTCCTGAGTCATGAGAGAGCATGCTGTTTACATATTTTCAAATTTACAAAGTGTTTTCATATACATAATGTCTTTTGCTCTTTCATGAACCTTGCATGGAAACTATTCGAGAAAGGTTAGAAGGCTTATTCACAGTTGCCCAGATAATATGTCAAAATCTTTCCTTCCTTCCTTCCTTCCATTACTCCTTCAAAAATATCTATTAATAATTAAAAAATAAAAAAGAAACTTGATTGAATGCTTACTTTAAAGCAGTGTTTCTCAAGCTTTTTTCATTATTACACCTAAATAGACTTTTTAGACTTTTTTTTCCCAAATTATCCCCTCCCTAGGAAATTTTAATACCTTTGATATATTGAATATCTCTTTTGAACAGATATTGAAGATAAGATACAATATCTTGATTGATAAGATACAATATCTTTTGAAGAGATATTGTATATCTCTTTTGGATATATTGTATGTCTCTTTTGATATTGTATACCTCTTTTGGCCCTTTTGGAGGGCCAAAAATCATTGCAATATCTAAGATTTTTTTCACTCTTTCCCCCCAAACCAATTTCTACCTCTTTAAGAGTGATATTGCCCCTATTGAAACTGAATGTTTTAGAGATACTATGCTAAATGCTAAAGATATAAAAATGAATAAGTAACGGTCCTTTCCCTAAGTAACTTGGATGACTACTGGATGAGAGGTACAAGCAAACAAATAATTTCAGTAGAGTAGTTAGTGTAACAGTAGAAGAAGGTAAAAGGTATAGTACAAGATATAACACAAAAGAGGCTGTCCTTAGCTCTGGTTGGGTTAGTCAGAGGAGACATCATAGACTTCCGTCCTGGATAAGCCTGGAAGATGAGAAAGTGTCTACCAGGTGGATAAAAAGGAGCAGGCAAGAACAGCATATCGAAAGCCACGGAATGGGGGGCAACATGGCCAGTGGGGGGGACTGCACAGAATCTGGCCAGGAGGAAGGTGCTGGGACTGTGCCATAAACAACCTCAGAGGGTAAGCTGGAAGACTAGACTTTGTCATGGAAGCAGTGGAGGGGTGATGAGGTCATCAGTTTTGTGAACACTTGCTGTTCAAGATGGCTGTTGAAAGCTGGAAAGTTTCTCACTCCTTCCTCTTGCTAAATTCTTATTGAAATCATACACACACATAATCTACTAACTGTGAAAAAATTTTGTAAGATATGGGAAGTAAAGTGAATCAAAGCCCTTAGAACTGAAACACAATAGGCACCATTAAGTGTTAGCTATAATTTAATAGACACAGCTGTGAAGAGGCTAAGGTTAAAGCAAGAGCTTTGAGATTCTTACATGAGGCAGGAACTTTGGGGAGCCAGATTTTTTTTAACATCTCAAAGAAGCTTCACACAGCCCAAGAACTTGTAATATTGCTTTTCATATCACATTTCTTCACACGGTCTTTCTATAATATCTTAGAAATCAATTCTTGGTTACCTGTGATAAGAGCTTTGGTCAATTTTTATTATAGTCATAATAATTTACACATATTCACTGCTTATTATGTAACAAACATTGGGATAATTGTTTAAAGATATTATTTCATTTAATCCATACTGTGTTTCTGTGAGGTTAATGTTGCTATGCACATTTTATACATGAAAAAAATAACCAAAACAGCAACTAAGGCTTAGACAGGTTAAGAAATTTACTCAAGCACCTGTGATTATTAAGTGGTTAACTTTAAGATCAGGATTCTATAAACCTCAGCTCTTAAACATGTGCTATTCTTCTTTGTATATTATTATTTTCTGATAACATCCTTAGGACATATTTTTAAAGAGAATTTTATACTTAAAAGTTGACAGTATTTCCAATTTTTTAAAAGATTTATTTTTATTTATTTACTTCTCCCCCTCTTGTTGTTTACACTCACTGTCTGCTCTCTGTGTCTGTTAATTTTGCTCTCTGTGTTTTTTTTTAAATAGTTAAGTGACAAATATACTAGATATTATTTTCAAGTAGAGAATTTACCAGTGCAGTTAGAATCATATTCTCTTCCTTTCTGTACTTTGCCCAGTATTGTGGGAATAAACAACACTATTCATTATTTTCTCCATAAGAAAGCTGTTATACAGAATGTGATTTTTTCACACCCGTAGGTAATGTTTATAATAGAAATACCTCATGGTATTTTATGTTCACATTTATAAAAAATGTTTGTATTATTATTTAAAACTATACATAAAAATGAATTCCAGATAGATTAAAGAACTAAATTTAAATACACCCCCCCAAACAATACTATAAAAGTACTAGAAGAAAATTTCAGAGATGTTTCAGAATTTTTGAATAGGAAAGACTTTCTTAAGCACTATAAGAAACCCAGTTTTAAACTTGAAAATAGAAAAAAGTAACTATAAGCAAAATAAAAGTTTCAAAATATGGCTGAAAGGAATTATTTGCATCCTGAATAACAGATAGGGTCAATGTCCCTAATACATGTCGAGCATATGGAAATAAATAAGGAAAAATCAGTACAATAGAAAACCGAGCAAAAGCGATAACCAGGTAATATTGAATAACCGTAAGCATGTATTTACTAAAATACTTCATACTCTTGATCAAGTAAATGTGTTACCAATTATCAGACTGACAAAAATGTAAAAGAATGACAATATCCAACATTGTCAAAGATAGAGGGACAAGCATACTCTCTCTTTTCACTACTTGATATCTATTTGAAGTGTTAGGAAAATTTGCATATCAGAAATGTCCATATATAGAATAAAAACAAATAAAGTGGTGGACTTTCCATGTTAACAGTATCTACAGTTTTTTAAAGATTGTCAAACTCATGACCTCATCCTCCTTTTCCCTCACTTTGTGACTTGCTGTATTAAAGAGCTCTATTCAATCTCTCTTAACCCTTCCAGACTTGCAAAGAGGATACAGCCTGGATCTTAGTTACATTTGCAACTGCTGTCCTCAAGTTCTAAGTACATTATAACTGCATTGATAGTTCCATTATCACAGCATGACCATGCCAGGCTTTATACGGTTGCTAAGTAATCAGTGTCAATTGTTGATCTCGAGGAGGAAGGACAAAATATTTCTTGATATAAAAGAAAAGCTTTATGGAAAAGAAAAGGCTACCTTTTCCCACAGTATGCTATTTCTAAAGCACTACCATGTTGTAATATATTATTCATGAGACAAATTCTTACAAATATTCTGCCACTGTCTTTAGTCACTTTATCTTGGAAACATTTATATTTAGGGTGAATGACTCTAACAAACATAAAAGACTTTTTGCATGTCTGTAAAGTTCATATAGAATTTAAGGGAAATATACAGATCTAATAGTTAAATCTCATGAGCATATGAAAGTTCTACTGCCAGTTTTCTCTGATCTGGAATGTAAATTAAACCTCCTGCTAACAGTATAGTTACTTCAGCACGCATAGCTATTAAAAAATCTTTTTCATAGAAAGAAACATTTTCTTATTGCATCAAATCATCAAAAATAGATGAAAGCAGAGTCCACCCCAAACAAGATGGCAGAGAGAGACACTTCAGGGCTTTCCCCCCACAGAAGCTTTGAACAAACAGCAAGAACTGGCAGAAACATCTTTCTCAAGTGCCAGAAAATAGTTAAAGTTTGCAGTAGCAGGGTGAGCACTGAATTATGGAAAAGGCTACTTAAAAGTGGTAGGATTCATGGCACCCTGGCTGGGCCCTCTCACATTCCCTCATCAGCTCAGTACGGAACCTGCCCATGCTTCCAACCAGATCCATGGTCCTGGTTGCAGAGGGAGCAGAGTAACCCTGATAAACATACTCTGGGCATGTCTGTCTGACCTGATCTCTCTGGTAGTGGCATGAGGGGCTGGCTGTCTCAGAACATGCCCTACAAGCACACGATGGCACACAGAGCTCTCCTACATATCCTATTATAGGAGAGCAGTCAGTTTATGCTACTTGGGACAAGGGCTTGCTCGGTGTAGAATAAACCGTGCAGTGCCTGGGACTATGAGGAAACTGTTCCCTAGGGAAGAGGAGACATATGTATCCATGGAAATGATGGAATTCCCAGGGCCAGGGCCACGTGTGCATGCCCAAGACAGTCCACATGGGCAGAAAGGATAGGGATGCTCCAAGGCTTGGACCTGGAGCTGCCCTCTAAACTCTGTGTGGATAAGCCCAGGAGATTCCTCACATGGGTCAGTCTGCAGATGGGGAAAGGTATTTTCTTTTATTCCATCTTCTTCTTTTTTCTTTTTTTTTTTTGTGCGGGGGTGGGTGGGTGGTTAGCTCCTGGCTCCTGGCATTTCACAGAAAACTCTGTCATAATACTAGCTGGTTACAAACTTAAGGAACAGATGATGTGAACTCTAAATTCCAGTGATAACATGTTAAACAATCAAAATGTCTAGGTTTCAACAAAAGATTACCAAACATACAAAGAAACAGGAAGTGATGTCCCTGCCAAAGGAGCAATTAAAGCATTAGAAACCATCAGTGAGGAGGACCAGACATGGACATATCAGAAAAAGACTTTTTAAAATGGTCCTAAATATGCTAAAAGAGCTAAAGGAAAACATGGACAAAGAACTAAAGGAAATCAGGGAAATATTAGGTGAACACAAAGGGAATATCAGTAGAGAGGTGGAAATTATGAGAAGGAACCAAAACGAATTCAAGTCCACAATAACAGAAATTAAAAATTCCATAAAGGTATTTGACAGCAGATTGGAGCTGGCAGAAGAAAGAATCAGTGAATTTGAAGATAAGACAATTGAAATGAGGAGCAGAAGGAAGAAGGAATGAAGAAAAGTGAACAGAGCCTGAGGAACCTGTGGGACACCATCAAGTGTACCAAAATATGCATTGGAGGATTCCCTGAAGGAGAAGAAAGAGAGAAAAGGACAAAGCGATTATCAATGAAGTAATGACTGGCAGCTTCTCAATTTACACAACCAGGATACTCAACAAAACCCAAACAAGATAAATCCAAATAGACACATACTGTAGCACATTATAATTAAATTTTTGAATGTCAGAGAAAAAGTGAGAATTCTGAATGCTGCAAGAGAGAAGCAACACGTCACATAAAAGAGAGCCTTACTAAGATCAAGTGCTGATTTCTCAACAGAAACCATGGAGGCAAGTAGGTAGTAGTATGTCATATTTAAAGCACTGAAGGGAAAAAAAATTGCCAAGCAAGAATTCTATATCTGGCAAAATTGTCCTTCAAAAATTAGGGAGATATTAAGACATTCCCAGATAAACAAAAGCTGAGGGAGTTCATCACCAGTAGACCAGGCCTACAAGAAATGCTAAAGGGAATTTCACAGACTGAAAGAAAGGACACTAGACAATTGACCAAAGCCACATGAAGAAATAAATATTTCTGGTAAAGATGATGACTGATGAAGATAAATACCAGTATTATTGTAGTTTTATTTTGTAATCCACTTCATATTTCCCTCAGGATCTAAAAGGCAAATGCATAAAATGTAATTTTGAATCATTGGTTTTTGACTCAGAATGTGTAAATATGTAATTTGTGACAAAAACTACCTAAAGGTGCTGGTACAGAGGAGTATAGGAACATAGTTTGTGTATATTGTTGAAGTTGATTTGGTATCAAGGCAAACCAGGTTTAGGATTTTAAATTTAATCCTCATGGAAACTACAAAGATAATATTGTAGTATATGCAAGCTCATAGAGACAGAAAGTCATGTATAGGTTGCCAGAGTGAGGGAGATGGACAGGAGGAATGGGGGACTGAGGCATAATGGGTGTGGGGTTTCTGTTTGGGGAGATGGAAGTTGGCGAGGATACTGCAACATCGTGAAAGTGATTAATGCCACTGAATGCTATGCTTGAGATGGGAAGATATATGTTGTATATCAGTTCCCACAATTGAAAAAAAAAAAAAACCAAAACCAAGAAGGAGCAACTAAAGAGACAATGACAACTAAATGCAATATATGATCCTGGATGGGATCTAACAAAGAAGGAGAAAAGATGGAAAAGGACATTATTGGGAAATGTGAAAAAAAAATGGAATGTCAAGTATAATTGTTATATTCATGTTAAATTTCTTGAAATTGATAACTGCAATTAAGGTGGATATTTTATTAACATCTTTGTTCTTAAGAAAAGTACATGGCAGTATAAAGTGTTCAAGGAGCATGAGATATTCAACTTACACTCAAATGTTTAGAAGATTGATAGATAGACAGATAATATACAAATGGATGGATAGATAGATTGATAGAATGATGGATAGACAGCTAGAATGATATGGCAAGTGTGACAAAAAGTTAAAATTGGTAGATCTGGGTAGCTGAGGGGATATAGGTATGTTGGAGTTTTCTGAATGGGGTTTATATTATTTTCATAACTGTTCTATAAGTTGGAAAGTATTTCAAAATAAAAAGGTTTAAAAAAAATAGATGAAAGCACTGGACAGTTTGCGTAGCTTTGTCAACAGTTGAGGATGCTACATGATTTTTCACCAAACTAGTACTTGGGCACCATGCTATTATTATAGCTTGATTTTGTTTCAATAAATCTTTTAAAAATCAAATCAGTCAGCTCACACTTGGAGTCTGATGTATTATGCTATATCAGTGAGAGGTTAAAAAAAAAGGCAAGGCCCCTGCTAGAAATTTACGTAGTAAAATTATACCCTTGCCTTTGAAAGATAATTAGCAATACACAAGATAAATTCTAGGACTTCAGAAGATGGGGTGTTTTTGTGTGCTGGAGTTTTTGGGATAAAAAGAACATGTTCAGCTTCAGTCATTTCAGATGAGCATGAATAGCTGTAATTTAAAAGGTTCACAGGTAATTTTGAGATGTATTTTGGGTTGAGAACTGCTTCCTTAAAGCATGTTAAGGCTGAGTATATTAGGTAACATTGTTAAGGAATTAGAATGATACGTTAAATAATTAGTGTTTGATTCCCGAATTTACTTGATAGTCTTATAAAACCCAAAATATCCTCAGAAAATGCCAAAATTCAGTTGATTCACTGGAAGGATGTATGGCCAATATTCAGATTTAAGAGTATGTATGAATTATTCACTGACTTGTTTTACTAGTAATTCAGGTTATTGATGCCCTATGGAAACAGAAATAATTTTGTATCAGATGTAAAAGATAAAAGAACACTTATTTGACAAAGACTCAATATATGTAAAGTGAATTTAAAAAGAAAACATTGGAAAATGATTATATTCATTACAAAGGAATTATAAAAGATGCTTTATTTTTATACAAAAGGTTCTTGCAATTTCTTTTAAACATATTGTGTATATGCATATTTTATTTGGGAAAAATTCCTATTTTATTTTTAAAGAATGCATTCCCTACCAATGTATTTGGTATAGTACTTTTTGTAACTACTAGCCACCTGAGCGAGAAGAAAGCTTTGTGTTGTCCCTGATGTTAAAATCAGATTTTCATGAAGCTTCTTTTTCTTAAAAATGAAATAGTATTGCTTTATGTACATTTGTATAGTGCATTCCATTTTATTCTGCCTTCATTTACATTTTAAACTCTTTATAAAGTATTTTGATATCTATGAGCAGCCTTTCCTCTTTGCCAAAATGTTTTTGTGAGGAAAAAATAACCACATTTTAAATTTTTCGATACCAGAAACAGGCTTTCAAAATCATTCTATTGAACTTAGAGCTTCATGAAACAATTGGGTTTATTCTTTTAACAAATCCAGGTCTTATGGCATTTTTCACTGCCTGCCCGTAAATAATCTGCCCCTGAGGCTTGGCATGCAGCCTCTTCCTTTTCTTCTTCTATATTCTGTTCCTGGACAATTTCATTCACTCCTACAGGTTCAGCTAACCCGTAGAGGCTGGGGACTGCATTGTCCATTATTGCCAAGTCACACTGTTTTTCTGCGTGTTAGACCCAAGTTTTCTGAATGCCCACCAGGCCTCCTCCATGAATGCCCCTTTTGTTCCCCTTTTGTTATTCACCTAGATGGACCAAATCATCATTCACACTGCTCTCCAAGCATCGATGTGAAAAATCATCCATCGATTAAGGATTCTAAACCCTAAATGACTGGTATAATCCCCACCTCAAGTTCAATATAGATTCCTAATCCTTTCTTAAATCTGTCATTTTCTCTTCATTCCCACTGTCCTACTGGATTAGTTCACCTGATCACCACCCTTCTCTACTACACAAGAGTCAAAATTTTCCTTTCTGTCTCCAGTTGCTGCTTCTCCAATCCCACCACTGCCAGAATGATCAATATGAAATGCAAATGTGCTCCTGTTAGTCCCTTGCTTAAAGTGTTACTTGCCTTTTAGGTAATGCTCCAACTCATGAGTTGGTCATGCTGAGAGACCCTGCTTCTGCCCAGTGGAATCTCACTATCAGAAGGGCCCATGTGGGTTCTTGACATGATGCCTCGTGCTGAGAAGGCTCCTTCTTGTCCACTCTCCCCCCACTTCCTGGAGAACTCATCTGTCCCATCTTGACGGAAGGGCACCTCTTTTGAGAAGCCTTTCCTGGCTCTCCTGAAGAGTGAGTCTTCCTCCGCCATGCCCCATCTTCACACTTCTGCCACAGTTGCTGTCACAGTGCTAAGCTAACTTGTCATAAGTCAGTCTGTCCACTAGACCGGGTACATTTAAAGGCAGCGGCAGTTGCCAGTGGGCCCTACTTTGGAGTTTGTGCTCCTGAGAGTGACAGAGTTGGACTCAGTTATGTCTTCCCTGCATATGGCTCATCTGTCCCTTCTATTTAAACCTATACTTGGTGCTGGAGTTTGTAGGTGTACGTCCAAGAGACTGGAGTTCCATGTGCTAGCTGTGCCCTGAGCCTCAGTGGAGTTGCAATACTTACTCTCCAGTTCATTGGACTCACCCAGGACAACTAACAAGGATGTAAGGATGGACAACCACCACACCAAGGAACCAAGAGAGCCTACAACTGCAAGCAAGAGAGTCCCATCCATTGGCTATATGGGATCTAAGCCCCCCTCTCAATTAGAGGTGGAGTGGACATCACCATCCCAGAATCCTCAGGATTGGGGAATGAACTATGGACTAGAGTGGACTTACAGCTTTCTACTATAGACATATTGTGATTCTAGCAATGGAAGAAATTGCAACATTGATGTGGAGCCAGTGGCCACTGCAGAATCAAGGGCTAGGGAGAGGGAAAAACAGTTGTAATATGGGGGCTTTTTCGGGACTTGGGAATCATCCTGAATGACATTGCATTGACAGATATAGGCCATTTTATATGGTCCCATAACATGCAGAACTGTGTGGGAGAGAGTATAGACTACAGTGTAAACTATGGTCCATGCTCAGTGGCAAAGCCCCAGGATGCATTCATCAATTGCAGTGAATGAATTGCAATGAATGTGCCACATTAATGAAGGATGTTGTTTATGTGGGAGGGTGTGGGAGGTGTGGGGCATATGGGAATCCCTATATTTTTTGTGTAACATTTATGTAATCTAAGTATCTTTTAAAAAATAAGAAAAAATTAAAAAAATAAAGGCAGTGGCAATATTTTAGTCAACGTTTCATTGCCTGGCACAAAGTAAGCGTTCAGTGAATTTTGACAGAATGATCTTGAATACCTGCTTTACCTCCTCTGTTCCACAAATTTTGGTCAGTTTTGAAAAGAAAATAAATATTGAAGGAAAATCAAAACTGTGTTTGTGTGTCTGTGGATGTAAACAGAGAGTAAGGGCCATTCAAGGTCTTTTGTCTTTCTATTAGAAGACGAGGATAGGTTGTACATTGACTAAATGAAAATAAGCCTGATTTTCTTTTTTTTTTTTTAATGAATGATCTCATCCTGGAAATGACTGCCTATTCTCAACCATTTGAAGGCCCTAGAATTAGGCAAATCACATCAATGAGTTCAGGTTTATTATCATTAAGCATGTATAATTAGCTTTCAGATAATGATAACCTACACTAAATGATTTTGTTCTCTTAGTATCCTCTTCTTCTGGTAGCACAGTTGCTGTTATTTCCTTTTCATAGATGATCCCTAAGGAAGCTGGGTTTGGTTTATCATCATAGCAGATCAGTGACAATTCCAAATCTTTTGACACTTCAGCCCTAAATTCCTCCCTCCCTTCCTTTTCTCATTTATTAAGGGGCTCCGAAGAAGTATTTGGTGCTCATGACATCACAAATTAATTATAGTCCCAGCCAATGAGGGGGCCGCAGACTGGTTCAGAAAACAAAGACTTTAGAAATTACAATATGCTGTAGGTCGACCTATTTAAGGAGGTAGAATATGCTGAGGGCACATAGTAAAGGGTGACTATCTCATGGAGAGTCAAGGGCATTCAGGAAATAATTGACGTTGTAACCGAGTCTTGAACGTTGAGCTGGGATAGGTCAAGTAGGAAGAAGAAAGAGAGCATTCCTTACATGAATTTAGACAAATAAGGAACTTCTGGGGATCATGGGAAAGTTTGTGTGTTGGAAAACTATGCTTAGTAAAGTTTTTGTTTGTGTTTTTGTTACTTTTTTTTACTTTTTTGTTCCCCCCACCCCCAGTGGGATTGCTTTTGTTTGACCACTCAGATTCTCCCAGTATCAAGAAACTCAGACTCTTCATTGTGAGTTTTTTTTTTTTTCTCATATGATGTGTCCTCTGTCACTGATCCAAACTAAGTCTGCTGCAAAGGAATAAGGAACGTGCTTCTTGGGGAAATTTTAGAGTTTAGATATCCACCAAAAATAATTGAAAACTCGCCTTAAGTCATAAAAAAATAACATACTCAGACCAAAGTCGCCTGGGAGAGACTGTGACTCTCGGTAACCTCTTTTGCTTGGCAGTTCTCCGTGGTCTGCCGGAGACTAAGCTGTATTTCTGAGCATTCGGGAGAGTTCATCTGCCTGCATTTTTTTTTTTTTACTACTGTCTGAACTCCACTGTTATATTATCCATATTTTCAATCTGAAAGCACAGGAAGCCAAACCTACAGGAAACTAGTGAGCATATATTTCATTGTGAAGTGATATTTTATGAACTCCACTTGTCCTTGTTCTCATGCATGCCTACTTCATAACAATGAAAACTTCTTCTGCCGACACAATATATAAAATTCAGTTTAGTTTGTTCTTTTTACTGTCATGATCATTTCAGTGAAAGAGCCAAGTGACATTTGATTTTTTTCTGCTCTTGTTTATTACATTACAAAGATTTGATCCACACCACTGGCATTTGACCTTTGAATTAAATGAAAATGTATATGATAGGTTTGCAAGCAAATGAACATTGTAATCTCCCTTTTTAAAAATAAAATATAAACAATGAAGTAAATATGAACATGAGGATTTCAATATTATCTGTTACTATTATAGCTTGATTTTTTTTTAATGTTAGTTAATAAATAACCATAGTTCTTGCACTTTCCTTATTTAATAAATTCTAAATGAAGTTTTGATGTGAATAGATTTGTAACTGAGAAAATTAGGAATCATCTGGTCATAGGATTTATAATAGTGCTGTGCAGTAGTTGTAAAATACAGTAATTATCTTGGACCCATATAAAGTGTTATTTAGGAGGTTTGCCCTTATATCAATTTATTGTACTCATTTATATTGCATTTTTTTTCTTTTGTTCTTCTCATTTTTCAGATTGGAAAGGTAGAAAACTCCTGGTCAGAACTTAAATTTGCAACCCAACATAAATCAAAGCACCATTCTCCAGTCTGAAATCCCTTGCCCCCCTCTTCACTCCCAGTGACCCTGTGAATGTAATCTTTTCAGAGTGAACCTTGAGCCTGATCTAGACAGCATGTGAGGTGTCCAGGGAGAGAGGCAAATGAGTCTCAAAATAGTGTCTTTTCTTTCAGGTTACCCCAAAACAGGCATGGTTGTAACCCTTTTCCTTTTCATTGGAAAGTTATTTATTCAGCTTTTAATACTCTTCCTCTTTCTTCCTATACTCATGCCTAATGATTGTAATCCATTATCTCAATGCTTCTGTGTTTAATTTATTGATCCCTCTGGTTTAGAGGATAAGTCAATATAAATAAGGCATCTTGGGTAAGAGCAAAGTATATATTAAAATCAGATAGTGTTGCAACGAGTAGGAGAGTCTGCCTTTTCTTCCTTAATAGTTTGAATGGTGCTTTCATTGTATGGGTAGCATTCACCATGAGGAAATAATCTGGAAAACATTTCTAACAAGAAGTTGCTGAGGCCAGTATGATTACTAGAGGAACTATGTAAAAAATATAAACTATAGCCCAGGACAGTGAATACCATACCTGATGAAGTATACCTAAATAATATTTATTTTAACTTGCAAAAGTAAAACAATTATCAATTTCAAGAGTATATAATCTACTGCATGGGAACAATGAAATCAGTTGAATCATAAAAGTACATATATTTTTATGGCTTATAAGACCACTAGTACTTTATATTTATTTAAGTTGTTAATATTTGTAAACAATTTAATCCAATCGGTTCCTATAAAAGAAATTAAAAGCTTATTTCACATGGCATTCAAGAATCCAAGTTTGGTATGCTTTGTTCATTCAATAAGGTTTTTCTAGCCTTTGTCAGAAGCATGGCTCAATTTTCCCAACTGCCCACAGGGTTTCTGTTAACTCTGCTCTCCTCTCTGGCATGTTAGGGCCAAAGAAAAAGAAGCAACCTATCTTCCCAAGGTGGAAATGTTTTCTAATCAAGAGCCCAGTGTCACTTACTCATTTTTTTCCTTTCTCTTTGTTTTTGTTGTTTGTTTGCTAAACAAACTAACAACAGAAACCTCTGTGGATTATTTTAACTCAAATTTTGTTCAAGAATATTATAAATTTATAATGAATCATTATAAATTATTATGACTATTGTCCCAAGTTGACCAATAAAAGATTTCTGTAGTGTTTTTGGTGTGACACTTTTGACACAGTGTCTGGGCTAGGACTTCTCCACTGTTTTCGACCTCCACAGACAGGAACAATTGAACACATTATCGTGAGGAACAGTGACTCTCTGCCAGAGTGACTTTCAAGCCTATTTCCCATTTTCAGCACTGAGTCTCTGAATCAGGGAAAAGATAAGTAGCAGGTCATGCAAGAAGTATATCCAAGTTTGTGGGTTGGAAAAACTCCATAGGTGATTTTCCTATTACCTTTAGAGGCATGTGGAGCCCTTCATCCTTCTGTTAGCCCTCTTTAAATAATAAGTGGTTTATTCATTAATATATTCTTCCTGCTATTGTTTATTTAATAAGTATTATTGTATATCACATTTTTTTAAAAAAATCCAAAAAGTTAACAGGAAAACTTTGTGGCTTACATGGCTTATTACCTAGATTTGAGTACAGTTTTCAGAGGACAATCAATATAGTAGAATTGTAGTGTATTTTCCTTCAGTTTTTTCCTATAGACATGCTTCTGTAGTTACCTATATATAATTCTGTTTACTGCCTTTCACCATGACTACTCAATCTAAAATCATATCCATATTATAATAAATCTATTAAATTAAAAAGAATAAATTCAGTGTTTTATAACTATTTTTATTATTAGAAAGATGCATGGTTATGGTGGAAATCTGAGAATACAAAGAAGAAAATCAAAATCACCCATAATCCCAGGACCCAGAGAGAAATAAAAATTCACAGTTTGATATTCTCATTGTGTTCCTGTGGCAAGTCACAAGTGAGATGCAGTGGTTTACTAGCTGCATAACCCTGCCGTGTTTCCTCAATCTGTCATCCATGGATCCCCAGCAGGCAAGAGCATTTGTATCAAGCTTTACCTGCTGTAGGTTGTATATTGAAAATAGCAGATGTATTAGTTTTGCTTTCCCAAAGTGGGCACACCTCGAGTCTCATGATATCCTTCATTGCCACCCTTCTCAATTCCATTTGAGAATTAGAAACAGAATGAAACAAAACAGGAAAACCTCCTGTTCTGAAGTCTCCTCTTGTTCTGATGTCATCACATACAATTGTGTGAGGTTGGATAGATTATTATCTCCCTGACACTTATTTTAGAAACACTTAATAGTCACTATTTAATACCTTTTAAAATGACATGTGAGGATTAAAAGAGAAGATGCATGTAAAATTCCTTGCACAGTACTTCACGGGAAATATTAAGTAACTTCTTTATGCCAGAACCTGGGTTGGGCTCTATCATGTATGTTATATAATTTATATCTCAGAAACAACTGTAACCTAGAAAAAACATATGAAACCTACATGTAACATGGATGAACCGGCCCTCACCAGTCTATGAGTGTGTGATAGTTTAAAGCTATTTGTGAATCCCAGAAAAAAATCATGTTCTTGGAGTTAATCCATCCCTGTGGGTGTGGGGCCCTTTGGATTGAAATTCATTTGGGGTCTTTGCTTGGTGAGACTGGCTGCCATTTTGCCTTGCCATGTGGCAGGAGTCCAAGACTGCCAGCAGCTGGCCTTGCATGAGACAGCATCTCTGGATGATGCTTTGATTTGGGCATTTTCACAGCCTCATGAATGTAAGATTCTACCCTAATAAATTCCCATTAGAAAAGCCAATACATTCCTGATATTTTGCATTGGCAGCCTTTGGGAAACTGAAACAAAGTGCAAATAAGATCATAGTCACATTAATGCATAAATGATAACACTTCTTTCAGCTGCCTCCATTCACTTAGGACTTCAATCTCCCTTCAGAATCTTCCTAGTTCTTTCTACGAGTCTGCAGAGGGTGTTGGAAGCTTGATTCATATTCTGCTGCCCAGCTGCCTTTGATGTTCTCTATGAAAACCTACTTAACCCTCTGGCAGGGGCTGTAATAAGGAACACCCAGTGTGCTAAAGCTGACTTGGGGTCTGGCTTGCAGAGGGAAGGGAGAGGAGAGCCATCAATTCCACAATCAGCCAGAGTTTGAATTCTTGTTTTTTTCTCAGTTAAGAGATCTTGGTTCATTCAGATGAGGAAACTGAGACCGAAATTCATTGTTAAATTGAATGAAGGCAAAAACAACTTATTCATCTCACATGGTTCATTTGCAGTTATAGAACCTTATTTTTTTTTTTTATTTTGCAATACTTTCAAACTCATGGGAGAGTTGCAAAAATAATACAAATCCCATACAGATAACTCCAACATACCCAAATTCCCCCAGACACCCAGATCAATCAGTTTTAACATTTTGTCACATTTGTTGCATCATTCTATCTGTCCTCTACCTGTGTGTCTATTTATCTGTTTTCTGAACACTTGAGAGCAAGCGTCAAACATCATACTCCTTGAACATGTAATACTTCTGTGTATATTTCCTAAGAACAGGGATATTTACTTATGTAATCAACACATCCAGGCTCATGTATTGCATTTAATTGTCATTATCTCTTTAGTTGCTTTTCCTTTTTCTTTTATTGTGGAAATATATATGCAACATAATTCTTCCCATCCCTACTTCTCCCAGGCATACCATTCAGAGGGATTAATCACCCTCACCACCATGTATTACCAAAACTTTCCATTCACCCCAGACAAAAACCTTACACCCATTATGCATTAACACCCCATTCCTTCTGTCTCCCACCCCTGGTAACCTTTACTCTAATTTCTGTCTCTGTGAGCTTGTATATTCTATGACATTTTCTTTATCATCATTTAAATTTAACATCCTAAATCTGTGACAACCTTGTTTGCTTTGATACCAAATTAACTTCAACAATACACCCACTATGTTCCTATACCCCTCTGTACCACCACCTTTCTGTAGTTCCTATAACAAATTATGTTTATACATTATGAGTCCAAAGCCACTGTTTTATCATTAATTTTATGCATTTGCTTTTTAGATCCTGTAAGAAGTTAAAGATCGTGTTGAAAATCACAAATACGATAGTACTGGTATTTATATTTACCCATGTTATCATTTTTACTAGAGATCTTTATTTCTTCATGTGGCTTTGGGTCAATTGTCTAGTGTCCTTTTTTTTCAATCTGCAGAACTCTCTTTAGTATTTCTTGTAGGCCTCGTCAAATGGTGACAAATTCCCTTAGCTTCTGTTTATTTGGGAGTGTCTTAACCTTCCCTCATTTTTGAATGACAGTTTTGCCAGATATAGAATTCTTGGTTGGCAGTTTTTTGCTTTCAGCACTTTAAATATGTCATCCCATTGCTGACTTGCCTCCATGATTTCCAATGAGTATTGGCACTTAATCTTATTGAGGTGCTCTTGTATGTGAAATGTTGTTTCTCTCTTGCAGCTTTCAGAATTCTCTTTTTATATTTTGCATTTGACCATTTGTTTATGCCAGGTGTGGGTGTCTTTGGGTTTATCCTGTTTGGCATTCACTGAGTATCTTGGATGTATATACCCATGTCTTTCATTAAATTTGGGCAACTTTCAGCCATCGTTTCTTTCAATATTCCCTCCGTCCCTTTCTATCTTCTTCTTCAGGGATTCCTCCAATGTGTATATTGGTACACTTGATGGTGTCCCACAGGTTCCTCAGGCTCTGTTCAGTTTTCTTCATTCTTTCTTCCTTCTTCTCCTCAAGTTCTTGGATGATTATTCATTTGGGAAGGATGATATCAATTGTGTTATCTTCAAATTCACTGATTCTTTCTTCTGCCAGCTCCAATCTGCTGTTGAATCCCTTTATGGAATTTTAAATTTCTGTTAACTGTGGACTTGAACTTGTTTTAGTTCCTTTTCATAATTTCACCTCTCTAATTATTCTCTTTGCTTTTATCTGTCATTTTCTTGATTTCCTTTATTTCTTTGTCCATGTTTTCCTTTAGCTCTTTGGGCATAATTAGGACTATTGTTAAAAAGTCTTTGTCTGGAATGTTCCCATTCTGAGCTTCCTCACTGACGGTTTCTAGTGCTTTAATCTTTTAATCTTCTCCTTTGCCTAGGCTATTGCTTCCTGTTTCTTTGTATATTTTGTTTGTAATTTTTTGTTGAAACCTTGATATTTTGATATTTTAACGCATTATTGGTACAATTTAGACTCTGAGGCATCTGTTCCTTAAGCTTTTAAAACTTGTATCCAACTAGTGTTATGACAGAACTTTCGTAGAAAGGAAAAAAAAGAAAATACTTACCCCAGTCTTTGCAGATTGACATCAGTGAGTGCTCTCCTCCATAACTTATCCATACAATGAATTTATAGAATAGACCTAAGCCAAAGTATATAAGAGCCTCCCTCTTATAAGTGCAGGTCCTCTCTACAAATGCATCTTGTCTTAAGTATACATGTATGGCCCTAGGCATTCCACCATGTACACAGATACAAGAGTCCCCTCTTCCCTAGGAAAGTTTCCTCATGATCCCAGGCACTGCACTGTTTGTCCTACAGTCAGGAATCCCTTTCCCCAGGCAGCTGCAACCTGACTGCTGTCCCACAGTGTTCTGTAAGAGAGCTCCTTGAGCTGCCTCTACATGCAGAACAAGGTCTGGGACAGCGAGCCTGTGACGAGTGTCCTGGTTCAGTCCCTCAGGTCACCACCAGACAGATTTGGCCAGACAGACACATTCTGAGTAAGTGCATTTGGTGGACTGAAATGTGTTCCCTGTTTTTTTCTTGTTCTTGGTCTATATTCTAGTGAGTGTGGACCCATTTAAATCAGGCGCTAAGAAAGCCTATGTATTTTAAATTAACCTTTGCATTGATTAGGCACTTGCCCTGTTGCTGTACTCCTTTAACTATTTTCTGTAGCTTTGGGAAAGATGTTTCTGCCAGTTCTTGCTGATTGGTCAAAGCTTCTGTTCGGGGAGAGAGTCCTGAAGTTTCCCACTCCGCCATCTTGATTAGGACAGGGCTCTGTCCCTGCCTTTTAATCTTATGGTTGGTTGCTCTACCCTTTTTGCACATTCCATCTTTGAATTGTCTCAGTTTGGCCTCCTCCTGTTGCACCCCAGCAGCTGGCAGCTGTGAAACATTACTTTAGATGTTGCTTCTGTACGTCCTTGAGACATTATTCCACCTCCTGGCCTTGCAGTCACCCAGCTCTTTCCTGTTGTATAGCTACTGTCTGGGAACCTGCTGTTATCCATCTTCAGCACAATCCTACCCAAGGTCTGAGAGAACATAATTGCAGTGCTGGAGTTTGGCTGTCCTCCAGATACTCATTGATGGTCTTGCCATGCCTCTTCATGTTTCCTGCGGCTTGTAGGGGTTTCTTAGGGTACTGCTGCACCCTATAACCTGTGTGGACACTACCAGTTTCTTCAGATGTGTCACTGAAGCAAAATGAGATACTGCTGACATTGTACATTGCCATATCATCTCCCTTGATGTGTGCTGACTAAATAGATTTCATTTTTCATTCCATCTATCAATAAATGTTTGTGTTTCTTGCTGCTGAGAGCTCAGTTATGGATTTCAGTTTTATATTGTAAATATTCAGGAAAAATATAGGCCATTTTATGTCTTCCCATAACCCACAGAGTTGTGTGGGAGAGAGTGTAGACTACAATGTGAACTTTGGTCGATGCTCAGTGGCAGTGCCCCAGGATGTGTTTATCAATTGCGGTGAATGTGCCACACTAATGAAGGATGTTGTTTATGTGGGAGGGTGTAGGAGGTGTGGGGAGCAGTTCATATAGGAATCCCTATATTTTTTGTGTAACATTTATGTAATCTAAGTATCTTTTAAAAAACAAAAAATATAATTTAAAAAAATTAAATAAAAAAAAATATTCAGGAAAAGTTTTGTTATCCAGGATGTTGTGAGAATGGAGGATATCAGGGAAAATCCCCATTCACATTGCCTTGAGGTGTGTCCTTATCCCTCCTTGCTTTCCTTGCAGTGACCTATCACTCAATGTAGAGCCCTGGGCACCTGGACAGAGGGAGACACACTTGTTTCCAGCCATCCTCTGGCTGTCCTGCAATCAGAGACAAGCAGATATTAACAGTGAGAGAGCAACTCAGTATAGTTTTTAAAGACTGAACATATGAAAATTTCATTAAGTAGGGAAGGACAATTCAAAGGAAAAATCCCCTCTCTCTTTGAATGCCAATATGTGAATAAAAATGCATTAGGCTATATGAGTAACGTTCCTAAGAATAAATACTCATATAGCTATAGAAATGTCAAGACGATATCATAAAAAAATTAACACTAGCTGATCAATTACATGTAGTTTTTATCTTCTTCCTTTTGTTTGCTTGAATTTTCTAGCTTTTCCACAATAAATATATATCACTTCTATAATAAAGATTACATATTCAGACATTTAAAAGTTTGGATAAACCATTCCTCCAATGCATTCAAGTATAATATTTAAGAATAATGTAAGTATAAGGCAAAATCCTCTTCACTTTTCAGCCTGAATTTCTAAAATCTTTCTCACACAATGGAAAATCCAATAATGAACTAAAACAAACAGCTAAGCATACATTCTCCTATGTACCTTGAAAAAATAGTGTCTGCTCTTTGTGTCAAAAGTGCTGGACTATGCAGATTAACAATAAATTGCCCTCCAGCATTTGAGTTTTCCATATGCTCTCTGACTAAATTAGGTCATCGAAAAGCAGTGTGTCTGGACCACAACCCTTCGATATCGCACAGAAATGCCTTCACTGAGATATGATTTAATGATAAAGTCTCTGCTGCTAATGTTAGAACCATTTTAACATTATCTCTGGATCCTTTCTTAGTACTGCAAATTAAAATATTGCCCAGATCCTTTGTTCTTTACACACAGGCATACATAAAAATCTCTTTTGTGATCCTACTACCAGGAAACTGTTTGCTTCTACAGACAGATTTTGTGTACCCTCTTATGGCAAAATGAAAACCACCTAACCCAATGTGATCTTGTTTTGCCTCAGCTCCTAGAAATCAAAATCAAATTCAGTTTTCAATTTTAGCAATCTGTTTGTCTAGCTAACTAGTAGCATCCACTCCTTTGTTTTGTTTGTCTATTTTGGTTTTGTTTTTCTGGGTGGAATCTGACCTCTCTTAATCACTGTATTTTAAATAAATAGACTTTCTCACTTTGTCCTAGATGATAAAGGTATAATGTAACAATGATCACACATGTAAATTAAAACCTTTAATTTCCTTGAACAAAGATACTCTAATCGCCAAAATATTTTGGCATTGTTATAATTTGCTAATTTGAATAATTATATTTGACTTTCTGGCTGAAAGATTTATAATTTTATTATCTTCATGTGAATGGATATAATTATAAACCAATGAAACTGCCTCTCCACCCTGCAAGAGTATCAGAATTTATGTATTCAAAATTGTGGATCTTCATAATAGATACCTCAGGTGCTAATCTACCAATACTACCATTTCTCAAAATAAATTTTAGAGAAAGTCTTTGAGAAATACCTATGGGGAAATTTTAGAACCCATTCTAGAAGAGTACTCTGTAATGGATTATTTAACACATGGCAACAAATGCATGTGTTAAAATTGTATACAATTAATTTTGGAAAATTTGACTTTTTAAAATCATTACAAGACCCTTATTTAAAGGAATCTTGTCTGATCATTGTTTTTTTTAAGTCTTGAAAAAAATACTTTATTCTTAAAACCTTAAAAATATTATCTATGGCATTGCTAGGATAATAAAAACATGAAAGGCTGCAAATAAAACCAATCTGGTGAAGAAATGCATTTTCCCGTCTGGCTCTGTCGGACTGGTAATGAAGGTGGCTAGATTAGTGGGCCCATTGCTTTTCTTCAGGACTTCGGGAATCTTATCAAAATATTGCATTTCTTTTAAGCCTGGCGGGACAAAGCACTCTGTTTTACCCCCAAGGTTAGCATTTCAGTTGCAGATTGAAATTGACAGGACGATGCTAGAACAATCTTCTAGGGAGAGGGTAAGCCTGAAAGGAAACATCTAAATAAAATAATTCCTCATTGTTATTGGAAGGAAAGATCAAAGTAAGTCCGTTTTTAAAATACAGATATTTCAGTGTCTTAGTAGTATATGAAAGTATTGACCCCATTCTTGAGATTTACATAAGGCCTTTAGTGGAATTGATAAGCATCTAAAAAAAACATGTGATAAAAGAACAATAAAATAGAATAAAATCCAAATGTAATGAAGCTATTGAAAGTGAATGCTTCCAAGGTAAGCAGAAGATGAAAAAGTAATATTTTGTGCCAGATGTAGAGATAGGTCTTCTTATTGTATTGCTCAGGCAAATAAACACGAGCTATACTCATAAGCAAGCTGTAGAATAAAAAAAGTAAGATAACTTTTCATACAATTTGAAATAATATTATGCTTTAAATAACTGACAAATTTATGCATATTTTCTAAAGGGTATAATACAGTAACAAATGCTATGGTGTGAACATTTAAATTTCTCTTTTCTAGTAATGAATTATAAAAAGTCTAAACATCTGCCCATTTTATGGCAATATACATTAGTTTCATTTTATTAATAAATCTGGCTGTAAAAATGTTTCAAAGATATGCAACTTATGTTAATTTTCTAAAATTTTAAAGTTAATATACTGAATGATAGGTTAACCTGGGTTAATGCATAATAACCTATTGCTAACCTCGAAACATTTTATAAAGCACAGTCAAAATATTTAGCTGCAAAGCTCTTATAAAACACCTATTTAGGTATATTTCTTTTGAATTCTAGGTATTTAGCTTTTATAGACATTCATATCATTGTAGTTGAACTTCCATGAATCATTTATTTATAAGTGTGCACTTACAGTAATATATGACAAAGGATTATTTTTTACATAACTGATATTTTCAACATGATGTCAATATACCCTGATATATATTGCTTGAGTAAAACTTTTATCTCCTAATAAAAATGGTCTAATTTTTCATTCTTTCATTCCTCTTCATAGGTATTTGCGAGTACTAGCAAGTTCTTAAATGTTTCTTTAAACATTATGCCATTTATATGTCACTTTATCAAATGAAAATTACATAGAGTTGCATCACCTAGAGGAAACTAGTGTTAATTTTTTGTTGTGATATCTTCTTGACATTTCTATAGCTATATGATCATTTATTCTGAGGAACTTTACTCATATGGTCTCTTATGCAGATTTATATGTAAAACACGTTTTGAAACTTGAGCCATATGGTAAATTTGGGAAACAGTTTACTGTTTTAGTCCGTGGTTGTTAAGTTTTTTGAGTTATTAAGGAAACTCGATATTCTAGTTCTTTTAAGAAACATTGTGAAATATATAAATTTGTATTTTCCCGTGAGTATTAGCAACAATCTAAAGAGCAGAAATTTTATAGCTTATCAGAACATATTGTAAGACAGAAACATTCCAACCATTAATTGCATTTTTGTCCTGTGACTTTGGAAAATTACTATTATTTATTTATCCATTGTAGACACAGACCACCATAATCCAGTCACCACTTTTTCATAGACACTTTCATCTAGAATAACTGGTTTAAAGGGACTCTATGGTAAATATTTCTGTAAGTACAAAGAGTTATCCTTTAGATCTATGCTGCCAATATAGTAGCCACTAGCCTCATGTAAATATTTGAACAATTGAAAAATGACGAGTCTGAACTGAGATATGCCAGATTTCAAATGCAGTACAAAAATAAATACATCATTATTTTTATAATGATTATATGTTGAAATGAAAACATTTTGGGTTAGATAAAATATACTATTAAAATTAACTTTAGCTGTTCCTTTTTACTTTTTAAATGTAGTTTCTAGAAAATCTGACTATATATGTGGTTCATTTGCACTCACATTATATTTCTATTGAACAGCGCTGTTTAGATACCCACCTCTGGTGTATCTTCATAAATTATTGTAGCAGAGCAATTATCTTTTTTATTTTTTAGATTTATTTATTTATTTATTTCTCCCCTC
>JAQZBX010014228.1:0-38891 GCA_029593785.1 Cabassous unicinctus
CATGGAGGGAGAAGGAAAGGAAATCACAAGAGGAAAGGAAAGGAAGCTGTGGATAACAGAAGATGAAGGAAAAAGCCTGCAATGGGGTTTAAAATATGGAAGAGGAGGAAATAGCTGTGGAAGCCAGTGAGGCCAGGCAGACCAAGTAAGGCACCACTGTTAGGAAAAGCCTGGGCCAGAGTAAGGAATCTTGGGTTTTAGTCCCTGATCTGTCAATAGCTAAATGTCTGACTTGGGCAAGTCACTTTACTGCTCTGAAGCTCCCTTTCCTCTTTATAAAATGAGAGGAATGGGGTAGATGGCTTTTGGAGTCCAGGGTAGCTTTGCCATTCTCATTCTGAAACTCAGAAGAAAATTCTAAAGCAATCCAAGACTCTTGTCTTCCGGGAAAGGATTTCTTAAATCCTAGACTAGAGGGCTGTCATTGTTTCTAGTTGTAATCTTTTCTAAGGCTCTGCAAGAGCCATCTAGTCTATGATGGAGCAGTCTTGAGGTTTGCTAATTTTTACTTTGCAGACTAGAACTGATAAATTATCACATAAATAATGATGTTGGGAAAATGCAATGATATGCATTAATAAATGGGAATGAGCACAGTCAGCAAAAACACAATCTAAAACCAACAGAAGAATAAAGACCTTAACACAGACACGCTTGGGAATATGCTGCAAATGTGCCTGGTGCAGAAATAATTGCCGTTTGGGCAGCTCCATTATTTTTTCAAGCCTTGGTGAGAAAGAAACCATCTTAGGCAGGCAGCTATCAGCAGAGGGGATCTGAGGGTGGCGCCAGACAGTGACAAGCAGCACAGATGGGCGCACATCCATATTTAACTCCCATTGTGTACAGAAGCTCTGCTCGGCTGAAAATCCTGAAGTTGTGTCTCATGGAGGATGGAAAGTTTGGAATATTTAGATTATAGATGAGTTCTGATAGGCAAGTCACTCCTCTCTTGGCTTAAACCTCACTCTATTGACCTTTTCCTAGGTTTGGTTAACTTAAAAACAGCTTCCATGAGCTTCTTGAGACAGTACCTCTGTCCTGTTCATGATTGCCTGTCACATAGCAGATCCTTAATAAGTGATGATGGAATGAACAAATAAATGAATGAAGCTACTCAAGGATTCTTCTGAGGAATTCCTGTTCTGGAACTGATGCTATGCTAAAGTCTCATAAGCAGGACAGTGTAGGAGGGGTGGGGAGTGGGCAGTGATGTTTCCTCAGAAATTTGAGGACTGAAATAGTAAAACCAACACTTAATGGAAGAGAGTAGGTATTTGGAGAACTCTCCTTAAAGCAAAACAAACAAACAAAAAACCCCACATACAAAAACAAGTTAACAAACGAA
This sequence comes from Cabassous unicinctus, assembly GCA_029593785.1. Classification (NCBI taxonomy): domain Eukaryota; kingdom Metazoa; phylum Chordata; class Mammalia; order Cingulata; family Chlamyphoridae; genus Cabassous; species Cabassous unicinctus. The sequence goes on from JAQZBX010014228.1 coordinate 1,349, forward strand.
CAACAACTAAAACAGTACGTCTTCTGTTTTCTGGAATCCAAGGTGGGGAAAAAACAGGGCTGGCTATAACATACTCTGTGGAATCAACATGGCTAAGAAAGCATTGGAGAACAGAGTTTTGATGATTTGATGGAAACAAAACAGGAGTCAGAGAATCAAAGACCAACATTGACAGTGTTCATTGGTGTGGGTTGAGGGCAATAAGGCATAATAGCTCCCAGATTAGGAACATCTCCACAGGACAAATGGATCAGTGTAGCCTAGCTTGTTTTGACCCTATATTCTCTTAGCACAAGCATTATTTGATTTTCATGGAGATTTCCTTATAGGGAACAAATACATTGTCTTTTGCCATCAGTTAGCCATGTTCATCTGTTCAGGTCCTCTAGGAAGCAGGTGCCAAGATGACGTTAAGACTAGAAAAGATTTGGGGTCAGGGGCATCAATGAACTATATGGACAAGGAGGGTCAATGGGCATCGTCTAGGAAGATGACTGGTGGATGCGATTTGTTTATAGAAGACTATTAAATATGTGTCAGCCTTCTTCCATTAAAGGTTATGAAAGATAAAGAGGGAGATAAAACAGAATTGGACAGAGAGAGCTTCAGACTGAAAGTTTGAAAATGTCTCTACCAAACTATTAGGATGTCCTGGAACAAAGATTGACCATGTAAGGGGTTCTCTGTTGGGCTGAAATGGCCAGGTCCTAACACAGTAGTGGTTGGGGCTTGTACAGTAGTGGTTGGAACTACCTGGCTTTGAACACCGTGGCTTTCCTGAAGGCGCTGCAGTTGGAGGCTGTCAGCTTTATAACTGAACAGCAACTTCTTTCCTGGAGGGAGATCTGTGCAGCATATTTTCACAGCTATCTAAAAGTAATTTCCAAATCTTACTCCATGCTAACTCTCACGTTGTATAGTAGCTGTAATGTCAGATGTTTGCTTCTCCAGCTTCCCTGACAATTGGAATGACCATATGACCCTGTTCTCACCAATGGCACGTGAGATAATGTCTGGTAGGGGACTTTTGAGAAGCTAACTGGATAAAAAGACAAAGCCTTATGATAACTAGGCTTTTCTTCCCCCTGCTATTTGCTTTCTGATTTTGAATGCAGCCTTGATGTCTGAAGTGGCAACCATCTTGCTACCACGATGTTGTTAAGCAAACGTGCTAAAGGATATAGTTCCTTGATGACATTTATAAGTCAATTTTTCTTTCTGTTAAATAAACAATATACATTCTTAGGTTTAAGCCAATGTTAGCTTTTTCCTAACCTTGCAATTGAATCATTTTTAACATTTTAACATTTACTCATTTAAAGCATTCACGACCTGGTTCCCATAACAGTTATGGGTCTTTTTCTAATGAATTTTTACTAATTTATGATATTAGTAAATTGGCATTGTGCTTTATCTATCAATTTTTTAAATTAATTTGGTTAGAGTGAGCCAGTTCTTATGAAATAAAAATTCACTTAATGAACTGAACAAACAATTTTGAGGCCAGAAAATCTGGAGACTAAACTTATAAAGGGTGACATTATCAAAGTGTTCCGCCAGGGGCCCTTGCTGAGCTTGTGCTTTCCAATCCTAACAAGAGATTTCGCATTTATTCAAACCCCAGAGTAAGCTAAGGTTAGCTGTTTCAGTTGTCAACAATTTTTAAAACTTTAAAACCCTAAAATCTGGAACCTATCTATTTGGTTTTTCTGTAGTGAAGGTTAATCTCTGTAATTTCATTAATTATAGTCTGTGAGACAACAATGGACTATACAGACAATGAGGGGCAATAGGCATTGTTTAGGATGATGACTGGTGGATGTGATTTTTTTTAATAGAAATCTATTAAATATTGTGTCAGCCTTCTATTAATGTACTGGTAGTCACGAGCAAAATCATAGTGATTTTGGAAGGGAACGAGTCATAGGGAAGATACAGAATAGTTAAGTTTTAAACATGATTGAAGAAAGTATGGGGTGAGAATAATGGAGAAAGACTGGGGCTACCGTATTACTGGGCCATCGTGAAGGGAATTCTGAGCCCCTGTCATTTCAGTGTGAGGGCCCTGGACACCTGAAAAGTCTGACGGACACAAATTAAGGGCAAAAATGGGCTGATTCTTTTCTCTGTATCAGTCAGTGTTCTCAAGGAAATAGATGGCACACTCAAATTAGGATAATTCAAGAAGTCCTCTTATTAAAAGGACTATTTTCAAAGATAAGTGTGGAGGGTTGGGAAGATACAAGAGATAGGGCAGAAAGCCAGGGTTAGAAACAGTGAAGCTGTAACCAAATTAAGCCCAAGGAGACTAATTTTCTGGAATTGGTATGGTTGGAATTAGTGTGGTTGCAAGAATCCAGGAGAGATTTGTGTGGACAAGACTGCCTTGAGAGGAGCAGTGACCTCAGTTGAGGGTTCACACTTCACCTGAGGAAGGGAGAAAAGCAATAAATATCCGGAGCTCACACTCCTCCCTCTCTCCAGTTTTGGTCAGGGCTCCTCATTGGCCCAGACAGAAGCCAGAAATCATGAGAGCACTGTTGATGTAGTCCATCACTTCAGTTTCCTGGGTCAGAAAGCAGAATGGAGAAGATTGGAGAGTGGATCTGGAGGACAAAGAGAAGGTATCCTGTCCTGTCCATTGCTTATACTCTTACAGATGGTGCTGAACATTGAAAGGACTCAGGAAGAGAGAGATAAGGGCACCATGATCTGGACCATGTGCAGATGTTGTAACTTGTTCCTATAGAATCAAGAGATCTGAAAGCATACATATACATAAATAAAAACTTGACCTCGCCTGTGGGGCCCCACCCAGGGGTGCTGCCTGCCCGTCTCTCCAGGGAGTACCAGCCCACAGAGAGGCCTCGGCTCCTTCGTGCAGCCATGGGCTGGCACACAGCCTGCTGGCCCTGCCCTCTCCTACCCAGCCTCCACCTATCTCCCGCCTCTGACCGAGCTTTGCATGTTCCACTAACCCAGGCAGGCGGCAGGCAGCAGGGGCAGGGGCAGGGGCCAAGCTGCCGGTCGTGCAGGTGAGGGCAGAACACTAACCTGACCATGGGCGGGGCCCCGAGGCTCCCGCCCCCCAATAAAGCAATTCCAACCTTTAAAAAAAAAAGAAAAGAAAAAATTGAGGCTTTCAAGTAAGGTTTGGATTCAGCGGTCTCTGCGAGAGGTGCTGAGGAGAGGTTTGGAAATGTACCTTTGGCTGGTATTCAAGTATTGAAAGAAGAGGAAAGTGGGACAATCCATGCAATCTGGAGGTGGAAATCCTACAGAGAATCCATTTGATATTAATGTAAATTTCTTTGATTATGACTACTTTAAAAACATTTCAATTATATATCCAAATGATTGAGATCTCTCTGTATATGTAGCAATGTTTTTCATTTTATCTTTTTTAAAACATTAAAATTTCTTCAAGTCCAGAGAAGTCTGGGATGAAATGAAAAGAATAGTTGAGAATTATTTTTGAACTTCTACTAATGGATGATTTAAGGTTGTTCAGGATTTATAGTTGAACAATTGTATATAAACATTTACAATGCCCAAGGTACTGAAAAATTTAAGACTTGCTTCTTCCTCTCATATTGCTTATAAATTAGGTGGTAGAACTAGAATTACAAGCACAGAGGGAGACTCCAACAAAAGGAGGCAGCATAACAAATGACAAATGATTAGTAAAGACAAGTCATTATTCCAAACATATTTATTTAACTTGGTTTCACAGGCTGAGGATACAGTATTGTAAAGACAGACAAAGCTCCAGCCCATTAGGGGCTTACATTCTAGTGGGAGAGATAATAAACATCTGTCCACCCATCCATCCATCCATCTAATCTATCATCTATATAATCTATCTTTCATCTGTCTGTGTGTGTAATAATGTAAGAGTGCATGAAAGAGATCATTGGGGACCGTAGTGGTCAAGGACAGAAAAAAGAATGGAGAAAATGAGTCAGAAGCTGACTTTGAAGATTGGTTATGGACCAGATAGTTGGAAAAGAGGAGGCCAAATGCTGCAGATATCAAGATGTGAACTCAAACAGGGGCATGCATTGGTGGGGGAAATTTTAGAGTCTGGTCATAGTTATTTCCTCTACACTTTATAGAATGATGGTGAAGGACAAAATTGAAAGGTGAATTGGGAATATAATTTGGGGGTAGGCGTTGGATGCCAAGCTGAGGACTTTGGATTTTATACTATAGCATTGGAAATTTTGATCATGGCCATAATAGGAGAATGCTATTTTAAGCACTTTAAATTACTACCTAGTTTGTGGAATGACTTGGAGTGGAGAGAAACCCGAGTAGAGGAGGCAAGTTATATGGGTATTGCCACAGTTCAGCCATGAAATAATAAAGGGAAAATCTCAGATGCTAATGTGGAAATGACAATGAAAGGAAATTCTGAAAATGAACAAGGCTGAAATATTAGTTGTCTATGAGGGGTTCAGACTTAGTTCTCTGTCAGACAGAAATGCCAGGAAGACAGAAATAGGAAGTGGCTTGAGTGTGGATTGTGGAGGCTGAAACCACCAAAAGAGAAAAAGAACTCTGGTTTTAAACAGATTAAATGGAAACAACTGAGAGGTATCTTGGTGAAATCCCAGGACACAGGGTCTGGAGCCCAGGAAAGCACTTGGGGTTGGAGATATACATTAAGTTAGGCTTTGCGCTGCAGCTTTCACATCGATTGCTGTATACTTTTCAAATGATGATGGGTTAATCTACAAAACAGACCATGAAGGCACGATGTCATCTCTAAATCCCCCTTTAACAAACAGGAAATCCAGGGTCATTGATGGAAGCGGAATCTTGATTAGCTTAGTGTTCATTAATTAATAAATATTCACTGAGTGCCTTACACATTCTCCACAATTTCTGCATCAGAGGAATGATCTGGAAGCAGGAAAGTGCAGGGAACATGTATAGATAGGGGCTAGATCAGAAGGGTTGTGTTATGGAGATGGCTGAGTTGATCAGCCTGGGTGGAATAGAGAATGAAATAGGGGAAGAGAGGGAGGTGTTCACTTAGCATCTAAAATGTGCCAGGCACTGTGCTTACCTCAGATTCTTACAACAACCCTGTGAGGCAAATGTAATTCATTAGGACTATGTTTCACTGCATGTAACAGAAAATTGCCTACAGAAGCAGGGGCTTATTTTTCTCATGTAACAAAGCCTGGCAGTCCATGGCTGGTGTTGCAGCTCCATCATGTCAAGATGTTGGGCACCTTCTCTCTCTCTTCTTAGCCAATCTTTTTTTTATTTTTAACCAAAAAAAAAATTTTTTTAAAGATACTTAGATTACATAAATATTACACAAATAATATAGGGATTCCCATATGCCCAACTCCCCACACCTCCCACATAAACAGCATCCTTCGTTAGTGTGGCACATTCATTGCAATTGATAAATGCATCCTGGGGCATTGCCACTGAGCATGGACCATAGTTCACATTGCAGTCTACACTCTCTCCCACACAATTCTGCAGGTTACGGGAAGATATAAAATGGCCTATATCTGTTGCAATGTCATTCAGGACAATTCCCAAGTCCTGAAAAAGCCCCTGTATTATACCTGTTTTTCCCTCTCCCTGCCCCCCAGAGCCTTCAGTGGCCACTGCCTCCACATCAATGTTGTAATTTCTTCCATTGCTAGAATCAAAATAAGTCTATAGTGGAATACCAAACACACTCTAGTCCATAGTTCATTCCCAAATCCTGAGGATTCTGGGATGGTGATGTCCACTCCAGCTCTAATTGAGAGGGAGCTTCAATATCATACAGCCGATGGATGGGACTCTCTTGCTTGCAATTATAGGCTCTCTCATTTCCTTGGTATGGTGGTTGCCAATCCTCATCTCCTTGAAAGTTGTCCTGGGTGAGTCCAATGAACTGGAGAGTAGGTGTTGCAACTCAGCTGAGGCTCAGAGCCCAGCTGGCACATGGACATCCCAAAGATTCCAGTCTCTTGGACGTACACCTACAAACTCCAGCACCAAGCATAGGTTTAAATGGAAGGGACAGATGAGCCATGTGTAGGGAAGCCATAACTGAGTCCAACTTTCTTAGCCAATCTTAATGTGAGGCTTTGTCTTCATGCTCCTTGCCTTGCGGTTACAAAATGGCCACTCCTCTTTCAGCCTTATGTCATATTCTTAGAAAGAAGGGGAGGGGAGGCGGACATCTATTAAGGAAGCAAAACTCTCCAGAAACCCTCAGGTTTTGACTCATTTTCCAGAACTTTATCATGTGGGGGATGGGCACCCTTAGCTGTGAGGGAGTCTGGGGAAGTATTTTTACTCGCTTTATGGTCTGAAACAAATCAGGTTTCTGGTGGAAGACAGAAAGAAGAGTAGATATTGGGCAGGCAACTAGCAGGGTCTACCATCTGACAGAAAACTAAGACTCAGATTTGTGAAGTAATTTTCCCAAAGATAACTAGTAAGTGTTGGAGCTGGGATTCAAACTTGGCTCTTTTTGACTCCAAAATAAATGCTTTTGTCCACTGCACTGTAGATTTGTAGAGGAAAGTTGGTGCTGGCTTATGTCCTGGACATGTACCATTCAAAGGCTGGTACTTTATACCATAGTTAATGGTAGCTTTGGACATATGGAGAAGGTAAAACAGAATATTTTCAGGAGATGAATTAATTTCGTTTGGTGTCAGGAACATTGGACATTGGTTCCAGTTTTGCCACTGACTCATGACTTAGATAAGTCACTTTTCTGTGTAACATTTTGTTACTATCTATAAAATAAAAATAGCTTCTCAAAATTCACAGAGATGGTGTGACAGGTAATGACAATACTGACAGATGCTTTGATATTCATGGATAAATTGTGTTATGGAAAAGTCAAAGGCATGTCAAACCAGCATTTTAGACCACAGTGCTCATCAAGAACATTCCAGATAGAGACAGTGCACCACTCCCATTGGAGGAAGTGATAGTGTGAGTAAATGCTACAAGAACGCAAGTGTCCAATGGCATTACTGTAGGAACATGAATCACAGAGAATAATGCTGCTGCTGTGGCTACTTTTTCTTTATTCAAAGAAATCATCTGTTTTTTATAAGCTCCAGAATTTGAAGCAATCCTGCAGAAAGGATCAAGTACTGAGAAGAGCTGCTGCTCAGATAAAATATGGGGTCCTGAGGAAGCGATGTAGGATTCTAAAGCTGCTCCAGTTAGTCTCATTCCAAAGAGAAAACATGAAAAATACAACTGCAGAGGCTACTGTGGTATGCAAGGGAGCAAGAATTGGGGCTAAAAATCAAAGGAGTCTTGTGATAACAACAGATCTATAGGATTTTGGAGTTGGAAGCAACCAAAGAGATCACCTAGATTTGTAGGTCTTCATTTAAAAATGAATAAATGCTCTTTTAAAGTGTTTAAAATGTGTAATGTATTCAGTGTAGTAGTTAAGATCATCTAGAAGTATAGATTGTCTGAGCTTGAATTCTGAATTCAAACTTACTAACCATGCAACTTTGGGCAAGCTGTTTCAACTTTTTAATCTATTTCCTCATCTATAAAATGGGATAGTAATGGAAACTTTCCTGGTTTTTTTTATTTTTATTAGACAAGATAACCCATGTCAAGCCCTAGATATACACAGAATGTGCTTCATAAGTTATAGTCTTTGTATTAGCATGTACCTATAAACTATAAGAATTATAGACATAACTTCTATATTCATGGGAGCTTCTATAGTCAGTCTTCACACATGCTCAACTCTCTGCTTCCATGTCAGAGATATGATGGAAGGAGGCTCCGTGACAGAAGAAACTGCCCCAAAGTCGGTGTCAGACAGGTTAGGGTTTGGGTCCTGCTCTGTCACTTGTAATATTGGGTCTTTCAGTCAGTCTTTGTTTCACTAACCCTACTTTCTTCTCTATATAACTAAGAAAAATGACTTCCTTCTTGGACGCTTGCCTGGTTCTTTTTTAGCCCTATACCAATCTTGATGTAAACCTAATTCCTTCATTGGCTTCCACAAGAAATCCATTCACACTGAGCATATCATAATTTTTTCATTCTTAACTCTGGGGTCATATGGTAACAGAGAGAGTGATCCCATCACGTGAGTGGCCAGAATTTCATGTGAAAAATCTCCATTTGTTTTACTTCTTCTCCCAAGACTTTCTTCCTGGTCCTCAGCCACTGTCTTCCTCTTACCCTTATACTTTCTCTAAGAACATATTCAGCCCCATTCCCCCTCCCTCTTACTTCCTTATCATCCAAAGAAATTTGCTTCTGGATGCCAGCCTATTGCTTTTTTTTTTTTTTTTTTTTTTTTTTTTTTTTTTAATCACAACTAGCTGATCAAAGTATGTCTCCCTATAATCAATTCTCTTACCAGTTGCTTAGAAGATAAAGGTTTCTCTGTAAGATTATTCTTCTTAACCTTTAGATGTAGTCACAGCTCATTTCTTGAAGAAAAACTGTACTGAATATTTTCCATTTGCTCTTCCCAACCTCCTTCCCCATCCCTTCCTACCCTGCTCTGTGCCCTGGGAGGTTTTGATTGCGTCCAGCTTTGGTTGGTTTGGCCAGTGGGAGGCAGCAGCTAGAAATTGTAGGTGGGAAGAGAGTTTCCCCCCCCCCCCTTGGGTTTATCTTGGAAACTTGAATTTGGATGAATATTAAGTAATATCTGGAAATTAATATTGCTTTCTTAAAATGATAATGTGTTTATGAAGTGAATGTTCTTTTTCTTAGGAGAGGTAGGCTGAAGTATTTAGGGGTGAAGTATGTGATGTCTGCAATTTATTAAAATGGTAGAACAGAAAAGCATATTTATTTTTTTGTATATTTGAACCTTTTCAGAATAAAGAATTGGGGTGGGGAAACAAAGAGCTTCTTTTTGGAATGTATTATGAAAAACTTCTGAGTAGTAACTCAGAACTTTTATTCCTTTAGCTCCCATCTTGCAGGGTCACTGCAGGTTGCCTGCATCCTTCAGTGGCCTTCCCCTGCAGCCACTCTCTTTTGGTTCTGGGAGCTACTCTCTCCCCTTGCACCCTCAAGCGTAGAATTGGTCAAAACTCCCTGCTGTCGCTGGACCTGGGGATGTGTTATCATTTCTTGCAGGTTTCCCTTCCCTTGTCCACAGCTTTACTTATAAACTCTATTAAACTCTTCTCAATTATACCATTTGAGTATACCATCTGTTTCCAGATACAGCAGTCTAGCCATTTATTCAATCCCTCATGCCTTTATTCCCTTAAAAAACATGTTTAAATAACCATTTTAGGCCAGGAACTATTCTAGGCGCTGGGGATACAAAGGTGAATAAGATTCTATCTTCTGTAAGCTCAAGTCTATGAGGAAACACAAGTGTACAGATTAACAATGGAGTTGTGATAAGAACTGTGTTAGGTTATTTGCTCTAAGAGAACATGAGAGAGGTTCTTAACTCACTTATGATATTGAATTTCAGAATGTGCAAGTCTGATTTAGAATAAAAATAGGGCTAAAGCATGCCAATTCTTGCCATACCTATATTTCTATATGCCCTGTTTAAAATGAGAAAGCAGCTGCAAGTGCTATAGTAAAAGCCTATCCACGTAGTCTTTCCCATCTCACCATCCACTCTGCCACTTGCCCAGCTTAAGCCCTTATTTCACACCTATACTTTTGCTCTACTTCCCCAACTGTTTTCACTACCTTTGGGGTCCCACTCTCTGAACGACTGTCCACACTGTATCCAGACAGCTTAATCCCACTAAAGCTCAGTTTCCTCACTCATAAATTGGGAATATCAATCAATATCTATCTCATAGGGCTGAAGGGTGGATTAAGTGAGCCAAAGATATAGAGCACCTCACTCACAGCAGGCATTCAAAAAATAACTTTTAATAATGGGGCAGAGGTTTCTCTATTTGGAAAGCTTTATGTAACCGTTGGCCAATTTGATGTAATTATGAATTCCAAAAATATAATTGAATCATGCTTGTAAACTGATCTGTTAATCTGGGCAAGATTAGGTTATGATTTAGGCCGTTGAGCCCCACCCCTTGGTGGGTGGGGAATCGAATATAAAAGGCAAGGCAAAGACCAGAGTTAAAGCAGTCTTTTGAGAAGCAGCTTTGATGTTGGAAAGAAGGCCCCAGGAGAAGAGAAGCGAACTGTTCGCCTGATCGCCTACAGCTGACCTTGTGGAGGAAACAGGAGCTAATCCCAGAGAGAAACGCAGCCCCAGGAAGAGAGGAACCCCCGAAGCCTGAACCCTGGGCAAATGTCGGCAGCTGTCTTGCTCCAACACGTGACAATGGACTTTGGTGAGGGAAGAAACTTATGCTTTATGGCCCGGTAACTGTGGACTTCTACCCCAAATAAATACCCTTTATAAAGACCAACCCATTTTTGGTGTTTCACATTAGCACCCCTTTGGCGGACTAATACACTTTATTTTTACCAACTTGTTAAATGACTTCTAGATGAATGTTCTAACTTTTGGGCCTGCAGAATCAAGTGCTACCATCCCTTTTAGCTCATGGATTCAAGTTTGGTATTGTTCCAAATTCATTTCTGCATTATCTAAACATTTGCAACTCCACAGTAATGCTGACCATTTCCGTTTTATAAAGGGACCACTTTTCTCAAACCTCTCAGAATGCCATGTTCCCCTTTTTCTTCCTCTTTCTAAGAACATAAGTTACAATTTAATGTTCAGGTGAAGGACTCTAGAGCCAGATTGCTTGGGTTTGAATCCAGCTCCACTATTATAGACTGTGTTACCTTGGGCCAATTATTTAACCTCCTGTAATTGATTCCTCATGTGGAAGGAAGACGATAGTACCAAACTTCCAGGATTGTTGGGGGGTTAAATGAGTTGATATGTATGGCATGTAGAACTAGATTTTATTAATCCACCCTCACAACAATTTTATGGAGTAAGCATTACTTTTATCCCCATTTCATGTATGAGGAAACTGAAGTTCAGAGAGTTTGACAAGTGTGAGAGCACATCACTGGCCAGTAGTAGAGTTGGAAACTGAACCCAGGTATGTCTGTCTACCTCCAAAGTCCATGTCTTAATCACCACTTACCCTTTCTCACATACAGGTGTTTTTTTAAATTTATCTCAATCATGTTGACAATTTCCTTGAAGCCATCTGGCTACCTAAGTTGGCTCCTTTCTTTGAATACACATCTGCGAAAACTCAAAATAAGAGTGGGTGGTAGAAGGCAGTAAATTCCTAGAAAGTACTGGTGGTAGTATCAGGAATAAACTAGGTCAATTTGTATCTGGTTGTCCATTGACTTATTGCCTTAGTCTTGGTTACATCCTATAGATTCCAGCTGGACTCTCAGCTTCCAGTCTTACCCCCACATATCCATTCTCCATACAGCCATGAGATTAATCTAGCTGATCATGCAACTTTTCAAACTTTTGCTCTAAGTTACCCCTAATAACCAAAGAAATGCCTCTGGGAAATCTAAGGGGAGGCATAGTTTAAAGCAATCTGCTACAAGCATAAGGTTCCTTTGAAGGTTCATGTTTCATCTTAAAAAGTCATGTAAATTTTGCAATGTGTATTCATTTCTTTATTGTTTAGTTTTAAGTAAACATTTTTGGAATATTTTTAGATTTATATAAGTTATCTATAAAAGCAAAGATAGTAAAGGATTTCCCTTAATGTTACTATCTTATATAACCTTGGCACATTTGTCAAAATTATGAAGTACATTACTATGAACTAACCTCCAGGTTTTATTTGGATTTCACCAGTTTTTGCACTAATGTCTTTTTCTGCTACAAGATCCAATCTAAGATGTCACATTCCATTTAGTTCTTATGTCTTCTTAGTCTTCTAAGATCTGTGAAATTTCTCAGCCTTTCCTTATTTTCCATGATCTTGACAGTTTTGAAGAGTACTAATCAGGTGTGTTGGAGAATGCCTCTCAATTTGGTTTTGTATGATTTTTCTCTCATGATTAGATTGGAGTTATGGGTTTTAAGGAAGAAGACCACAGGGGCAAGGTGCTCTTCTTGTCACATAGATCAAGAGGCACATGAGAGCAGTGTGACTTATCACTGGTGATGCTAACCTGGGTCACTTGGTTAAGGTAGCTAGTATTCCCTGGATTTCTCCACTGTAAAGTTATTACTTTTCCCTTTCTGCATGCTGTTCTTTGGAAGCAAGTCACTAAGTCCAGCCCACATTCAAAGGAAGAAGTTAATCTCTTCTTCCTGGCAGGGAATTATCTACATAGAGATTTGTCTCTTTTCCACCGTTCATTTATTCTTAAATCATTTATTCATATCAGTATGGATTGCTATTATCTTAACATAAACCAATGTTTTTAACCCAACTTTAGTAAAGTTGGCTCTTCAAAAACACACCTGAGAAGTCCCATCTTCTCAGCATGCAGATTGAAAAGCACAAACAAAACTCAACTTCACTAGATCACTTTACTTCTTTTGACTCATAAATTTTAATAATACTTGTGAATTAATGAATAATGAATGACACAGGTGAACAAGAAAGATCATTATTGTTGTCTGATGGTAAGGATGTTTGACCCTAACCCCAGGGTCTGGCCAAATAACTACTCATATTTCTCCTTTTGAAATTCCTTAGGGCACACTAAAAATCGCCTGTATTAAGAATATGCATTTAACAACTAACTCAGCAGCCTTTACAATGTAGTAAAAAAAGGGAGGTGGGGGGAAAGGAGGAAGGCAGTAAGGGGCGGTACCCTGCCTTTTTAAATTAGGGAGCCTAAACTGAAGGCCCTTTGGCATAACACGCTTGTTCCAACAGGACCTCAGTCAGAGACCAATTGTAGAGCTGAGGCGGCTCTGGTGTTCTTATTGGTTCACAACCAAGAAGAAGGCGGGGCCTTGAGTATAAAACACGAAGCGCAGCTGAAAGGGCTGTTTCCTCCTCTGCTGGCGGTGGTGTGTGGTTTGGGGCCAGTGTGGGTGACTGAATTGTGATGTTTTACAGATATGCCATGTACGGAAAGGTTTTTTGGTGGTTAGGAGGGAGGAGTGGAAAGGACCAAACTTCTGGTAGATGGCAAGGGGAATTTTGATTACCTTTAAGAGTGAAAGGAGAACAAAGAAAAAGTCTAGCGTTAGCAAGCAGATTAGGGCATTTGAAGGTAGGGGAGCCAGTTACTGCGTATAGACAGAAAATGTTTGTTAGAAGGGCACGGTAACTTCCTGAAGCCACTAGGTCAGGCCTGTCTTCTCTTCCTTGAAATACAGAAGGAAACTTTTCTAATAATTGGGGCCTTTGAAGGAGTGCTTGGAGAAATTTTAGATTAGACTGAGTTTTGAAAATTCTTATGCTCAGACCTGGCTTTCTGATGTCACCTGCTTTTTATTGATTTGTTTCACCTCTAGCACAAGAGATAATATACAAATATTCTTCTAGCCAACCTATTGTAGTTGCATCAGCTTATTTTAAAAGAAATACATAGGCTTAGAGTTATATGTTCCAAGCAAGTTCAGCAGTCTTACCTTGCTTTCTTGAGGAAAGTTTCTAAATAGCTTCCTTCTAGCCTTTAGCTGGAATTCTAAAGTGTCTATTAGAGGAACCCCTCTCTGAGTAATGATGGAAAGTAGCTAAAAATTAGCCCCAAATGTTTGATCACCTTGAGTGAAAACAACGGGAGGGAAATGTGGATTTTTGAACTAGATCTTCTTTGAAGGAAGGCACTGTCCTATGTGAAGTGAAGAGAACTAATGGGAGCTTCAAGCATTATGTGGCTTTTAAGGTTGTAGGCTGAAACACCTCACTCGGGAGTTAAGGTCATAACTATAATCCTTTGAAAGCAGGTGGCTAACATGAAGATTCCATAATCCTGTGGGCCAAAGTTCACCTTCCACCTGAAAGCGGAGGTGGGGGCAGGAGTTGCATTAACTCATCTAGGGCTCTTCATGTCATTATCAGACCTGCACACCTGAAAACACTTCTGACTGGTAGTTGGTCAAAAGCTCTTGCATTTGGGATGGTGAGGAGACTTTATCTGATAGATGGTGGTTTAACAGAAGCACTATGAGAAGGATTGAGAGTCTTCCTGAGGCTTATCAGGAAAGATTTAGGCAATGTTAGTCACTGAAAGGGGATGATGTGGCATCTTTGTGATAGACTCAAGAGCATGCTATGTAATGGATACGTTCATTGTCTTGTGATATCAAGTTATACATGTCAAGTTATCAAATTATACAGCTAAAGTATGTGCAGTTTATTTTGTCAATTAAATCAAAGCTGTTATAAAAGAATATACTATGCCTAGACATCCAGATTTACCAGCCATTCCAGACTTAAGAAACCTGGAAAATGGAGTAAGCACACTATTGTCTCCTTTCAACCCCATTAATGTGAAGTTTCTTTCTGTTACATTGCACTTGTGGAAGAGAGCAGGAATCAAGGAGATGAGCAAATCTCTGCTTGAGAAATGTGTAGTTCCAGGCTTGATGTGTTTGATGTACTCTTGCAATCTCCTTGATGTGACATCTGAGATCTTGAGCAAGCCTCAGCCTCTCCAGGCAACACTGGTAGTTAATGGTTATAACTAGAACTGGGGTGTTGGGGCAGGGGAGGCTCCTGCAGGATGAAGCCCAGGGACAGCAATGGATTGCTCTGCCTCTCTATGGCTGCCTGACAACACTGAAACCCAACTTTCTGACCAGTCATCTTGTAGAGTTTTTACCTACAGTTATGTCTTTACTCAAGGCAAAGTTTCTCTGCTTCTAGGAAGTCACAGAAGCTGGTGTATTAGTAAATTTATACCTTAGAATTCACACTGAAGCTTCACCAAATTCTTGGTTTGGCAGAATTAAGGACATGGTCATGATGCTTTCTTACCACCACCTGCAACTCTAAATTTTATGTCACTAAATAAAACAAGGGAAGCAAATGAAAAGCCAACTTTACTTCAGATCTACATAATGTCCCAGTAGGTAATTGGGCAAACAAAATATTGATCCCCTAACAGGCTAATAGTAGAGACCCTAGAAAAATTCATCTTTCCCACCTAACGCAGGGCAAAGTAATGGCAAACTACTAAATTATCCAGTTAAACTATAAGACTCAGCTGTAGGTAAAGCCCTATGGAATTGGTGCCTATATGTAATTGTTAATAAGTTTCTGAAGTCACATGGCACTATAAACTGATCTAATGGGTTAGACAAGCATAATTAAATACAACTGGGGAGTAGGGAGAAGGGGTTGAATCAAATTAAGCTTCTCAAGTGTCAGCTCTCCTTTGGAACAAGAGAGCGAGTAGTGCAGGATCCCTTCTTTCTGTCAATGGGAATCTGACCATTCCTTAGGCCACTTCATCTGCATGGATACCTCTCTGAGCTTTAGCCTGTTGTGCATTCTGCTTGCTTTCTGGCCACTGGGATCAGTTCATCTTGAAACTCTGCTTAGGTCCTCTCTTAAAGTTTGTCTGAGACTCAACTTTAGCTCAAACTCTGACTGGCTCTTGGGCTGCCCTTAAGGGAAATCCCTCAGTTGTGCCAAGGTCACTCTGGGTTCAACTCACTTTTTGAGTTGCTGCTTGGGATCAGGTGTCTATACCTGGAGCTGCTCAGCACCACAGTCCAGTGACTATTTTCCCAAAGAACTGATTGTCATCATGTGTCATTCCTTAGTGCCAAACCTATTTAAAACTCTCCTTAGGAGGCCACTGTCTATATCCTCCTGATTGTAATAAGCTACTCAGATCAGTATGAAACAATGGAAAGGGATAGAAAAAGATCAAAGGTCAGGAAATTAAGCAATAGAAATTGGAGTCAGGTGAATTAAAACTTTTGACTCTGGGGCAGGCTATGTTCTTTGGAGGGATTTGATTTAAGAGTAACTTTGTGATTAATAACCCACCCCATCACTCTACATTTGAGTTGATAATAAGTGAGCCATTATTAGGAATTGTGACTCAAGCCATTGGCTTTTGAATCCCTTCTCATGGAATCTTGATATATAGCAAAGTAAGAATCTGCCCTAGATGTAGCAGGGGAAGATATACACATAACCCTTTCCCTAGCCTACTGTCCCAAGGAGCCCAAAGAAAAAACCCAATGTTTTCTCTAAAAACAAGGCTTGAAAGTCACACTTATGCAGCCTTGTCTAAACATGGCACATCTGTGTATTATAAGATTCTCACCTGTTGGAGCTGGCAGCCATGGTCTCAGCATTAACTTCCCCCAAATTTTAGGCTGCCCATAGGATAATTCCATATCTGTCAAATCTTCCTGTGACAAATTTAAGCTTAACTAAGCAGGATTGACCAAATTCTCTGGGTCTTAGGGCTTCCATGATATGTTTTAGTAACATCAGAGGTCTGGAGTCCTCAGTGGTTTGAGGGATGGAATTGAAAAATATTAGGGAACTTTGACCTTCACTATGGTTCTGAATTCTTGGGTCCATAAAACTTTCATTTTGCTTACAAACATTCCTCTGAGACATCTGATGTTGAACTCAAATGTCTTTATTTTTTCTTTCAGGGAATCTATCCTTTATAGAAATTGGTGGGTAAGAGCTCTGGTGGCCAGAGGTAATTTAGGTCAATCAGCTTCCCCTCCCCGCCACCTCCCAAAAGAGAAGTACTTTACCCAGCCATGGTCATGATATATAGTGACTGGAGCAAGTAACTGGTAGGGGGGAAAAAAAAAATTTTTTTTTTTTTAAATAGCATTTAATATAATACTAAAAACAAGAAAAGTGGTTAAAAGTAATTGCCTTTAAAATGTTCTTAATTTACTGAATATCTTTAAACAGATTATCCATTATAAGCATTGGTTTCCTCATCCAGAAAATTCATTAATGGTGGTAACTTCCTCACAGTGCCTTGTGAGCATTAAATTAGTTATCCAGGGTAAAGTGCCTAGAAAAATGTACAACTTGAGTGCTTTAAAACCCTGGCTATTTATAACTTTCTTTTCGTTTCCCAAAAAATGCTTTTCTTGACAGCATTCTCTTCCTCTGGTGGTATACCTTCTCGGTTTCTGGAAAAGGAGCACAGCCTGCCATTCCCTACTCTGCTATCTTGGAGCTAGCACAGTTGTCTTTTGAAACATGTTTTTTGAGACTGGTCTGACTGGTCTTAAGACAAGTATACTTAACACATTTGTGTTGAGTACATTCTGGACTAATGCCTGGAGGTAAAGGGAGTCCTTGCCCTCTAAGAGCTTACCGTTTGGCTTGAGAAAGAACACAAAAGGCTAGCTGTGGCTCAAGGTGCTTAATGACAAAGCTGACTCTCCACAGAAATGTGAGGGAATGCTGGTTGGGAATTAAAACTGACTTTCAAGTCTGACACTTCTCACTTGAAATAATTTTTCAAAATAGCGTTGGAGTAGACCTCAGCTTTAGCATAAAGTGTTCATTATCATATTCTTGTGTGTCTGAATTTTTGTCTAGCCTGGGCAAATCTCATCCAACTAGGTGGTAAAGGCTAGAAGAGAATATACTAGAAAGTATGGCCTTGGAGTAAGGGAATGGAGCTTCGTTCAGTGGCAGGAAAGCCTCGTAGATAAGGTCTCACTTCTCTAATGTGATGGCTTGGTGGAAACAGAGCCAAGCCTTGAGGTGGGGAAGAGGAAGCCTGGGAAAAACCCAGGATGGTTTTTTGTCTAGTGAGGTGTTTTGAAGCATCCTGGAGAAACTTTAGGATATTTAAATTAGGCATGATCAGCTAAAAGACAAATGACAACTATCTAAAGAGAGCTACTGAAACTTGGTGTCAGTATTTTGTCTAGTTCTCTGGAATCACATTTGCTCATTCCAAAGAGCCCTCAACTTCTACCTGAAATACTGTTCCTCAAAATCTAGGTCACAAAGCTCTGTGCACATTCCCTGACATCTTTATAGGAGGCTCTAGAATGGTGATGTCCAAGGGACACATGAAACTTAATCTTAACCCAGTAGACAAATATTTATCACTTCAATGTGTAATATAAAAACTAAAGTCATTTCGTGCTAAGTCTTTGGAGGCTGGTTTGCTTTGAAGGCTGGTTTGCTTTAAACTTAAAACACATCTCAACTCAGACCAGCCGCATATCAAGTGTTCAGTAGTTAGTGCCTATCACATTGGATGGCACAGCCCTAGATTAAAGCAAAGGTAAATTGTGGGGCCTATTCCTCTTATGCTTTATTTACACTCTGTTCTATGGAGAAGATGCTGATCTAAAATATCTCTTTAGAATGTAGCTATAATATTACTGCCAGCTGAGTGCCAAACTTTGAAGAGGGAAATTCCCAGGAACCAGAGCATTGGAACCGTTTGTACTATTTACTTGGACTTTGTCAGAATGCCTGCTTTTTTGTTTAATGCCATCCTACAGCAGCAATATGGCCATATTCCACACTCCTAGCAATCAACTTTATTTGGTTACTGCTGACAAACCTTGTCCCGGAAGCTTGTGTGTACCTGAAGCACGTATTCCAAAGCTAGCTTTAGTAAGTCCTGGCTGTCCTGAGTACAGAAAACTGGAAAGATAATCAAAGATAAGAACTACTTTTGTGTTTTCCAATTTGGGTTACTGGTATTTTAAAAAGGTCAAATATCTGAAAATACTTGACATATATCTTGCCAGGGCTTCAATCCCCACCCCAAAACGGTCTTTATGGTGTGAGGAACCAATCCTTTTGCTGTTATACTTAAATTAGGTTTGCTTTTTCAGCCATGTGCTAAGTTAAGGAAATGTGTCAGCCATCACCTTTTTAGCTGACTTATTAGGACGTGAGATATTGGCATTCCTGCATAAAAACCAATGTAAAATGGATATCAAACTGAATTAAATCTTTTAGAGTAGAGGGGGAATCCTCTTTGCAACACAGCTCCTTACTCAACACTTCTCACTAGGTAACCTGATTCAGCCTGAATTGGAATTCAGAACTGCAGGACTGGTTTTTCTGCCAGGTCTCTATTTTCACGGAGACATCTATTTCTGCCAAGAGGGAGTTTTTGGTCTTGGAAGCCACCACAGGAAGGTGGAGAAGGGAGAAGGGTGTCTGTTCCTGAGCTGCATCAGGGACATGTGATGACACTGACAGGAGTTGAGAGACAGACCCAGGCTCGAGCAGGGCTGCTTCTGGGCAAGAGGCCTGATGCAGTAGGGAAGCAGAGTGATAGCCCCATTTGTTCAAGATCCATAGTTTGGCTCACATCCAGTGGAATGTGGAGAATACAGATCTCCTTGACACATCTAGACGGGAAGATGTTAAACCCAGCAGCAGTGGCTCTGGTGAAGCATTCCCCTTGGTGACTTTTTGGCGGTGGACATAAGGCCAGAGCAGAACCTGGACAGATTTGTCCCCAAGACCACCTGAGGCCCAGAAACTAGAGGAAGGGAGGTCTTGCTGTTGTGGGGGATGGTGGTGGTGGTGGTAGATACGAGCAACAACTTGGATGTAGATACTATTACAATCTCACTTATAGCCATAGGGAGCTGAAGTCTGAGCATATTGTGGCTTCCTCTGTTTATTTTAGAGGCATACCACTCCACACAAGTAATACAAAGCTTTTCATGTAGGGGAGAGGGAACTACTTGATCAGTATATACCAGAAATATAGTAAAGTATCAGTATGTTCCACTATCCCTGTATAAATTAAAATTTGGAAGTACTTCACCATTGGTAAGTCACTTGCAGGATGGTGTCAGATAACCAATCATTCCTTCTGTCCTATTTCTGGTGGTTTTCCATCAATCCTTGGGCTTCAATCTCTGCTTCAGTTATTATGTGGCATTCTCTTCAGTGTGTCCAGTCCTCTCCTTCTTATAAGAATATCAATCATAGATGATTAGGCCCACTCCAATCCAGTTTGATCTTATCTAAACTAATATCTTTAAAGACCCTATTTCTAAAGGTCACATACACAGGAAGGAAATTAGGACTGGAAACGTATCTTTGGGAAGATCCAATTTAACCCAAAACAGACTGCAAGCCACCTCATGATGCTGACCACCAATAGGCACAGAGTTGGGTAATGGGAGCCTAGGAGCTGTGTCAGCGCAGAGGTTGATGGTTCAGGGGCCACTGGGTGAGGTGTATGTGGTGGCTGTGTGGGCATGTGTAGCACCTGCCTGATTCTCAGGAGCTTCCAGGTAGTGGGGGAGTGCTGCTGGTGTTTTCAGGTGGTGGTGAGATGCTTAGAATCTAGACCTTGTGATGACTGCTTGCGTGCAGACATGTACCTTGTCATGTGCTGTGTGCAGGATGCCCAGCCACTTCTGGCTACAACAAATCTTCAGAGTCCTGTTGACCATTAAGCCAATGGGGAGCTAATTAGAAGCTAATAATTTCCGTTGTTAAATCATGGCTTAGGCAGGGGCATCACTTAGCTAACAATAGCTATACTATAAAACTCAGCAAATGACTTGGAGTTACTGAGATGATTTGAATTATTTGTGCTACTATATCACTTGGCACTACTACTATTTGGTTGCTAAATATCTTGAATATTACCCTTGACTAGGAATAATAAATATCTTAAACCTCTAAGAACTGTTATCACTATATAGATGAGGAAGCTGGGATTCCACTTACATAGCTACATACTAAGTTCACTGAACCTGGAAACTCATGTGCTTTCCTCTCACTGTGCTGCCTCTATATGGTGTTTCCTGGGTGCTAGTAAAGATAATGAGTTGCAAAAAAAACCTTCTGGCTTTGTCTGGCTTAGTTCAAACTATGTACAATATTTAAAGTACTTCCCGAATGAGCTCTTATGCAGTTAATTCCTGTAATGGACTAGGCCATCTTGTGACTAGGAGCCAAGTATGATGAAAGTTGTTTACTTCACCTTGCGGGCCACCAGCATTTAGGCTTTTGGAGGGGGCGCCTAACCCTACATGGTAACTGGAAGGCTTCCTACAACCCCATAGGTTGCCCTGTCAAGATTCTTAAATATGTGGTTATCTCAACCCAGTCTTAAATACAGACTTAGGATGTTTTACACAAACTGAGCTTTGGCTGCTAATCCAGCAATAAAAGCTCTTGTCTAAGACAAGTCTGCAAAGGCCAATCATGGTCTTGAGCTAACATAAAATTATCATTCCAATGAAAGACAAAATGAAGAGATTGCCCAAACATGTGAATTAATAGTGAAGACAACTTTTACACATGTACCCTTATGTAATTGTCCTTGCCTATTGAAACAGAACCAGTCCTGAGCAGTAGACAAAGGATCTGGGAAACTCATTGGTGTATATTTGACTTGACTCAACACTGGGCAGGCTAAAAGAAACTTAACCTGCTCATACTCACATCGGTCAAACAAAAATCCAGTTTGTCACCTCAGTCAATGTTAACAGATGAAATCTAGTCTTAATACTTGCTTTGTCAAAGAATCTACAAGTTTTAAGTGAATGGGTAATGAGCTTGTCTGGTAATAGAAGTTTCCCTAAATAATTTAAAGCATAACCATTACTCACAGGGCTTTTTTTTTTTTTTTTTTTTTTTTTTAACATATCTGACTTCGTGGAATTGTATTTTACAGGGCTTGTTTTTGCTTCTGACAAGGTACTATGTGTGTTCATTGTTTATAGGACCATGGTGATGCTTAAGGGAAACGTAGATCAGTGTCATTACAAACTTGGTAAAACGTGGGGATGTGGACAGGGAAAACAGTAGGTACTATCACTAAGCCTTTTGTGCCATTGTTCTGAATACTTTATATATACTAGTTTATTGAATCCTTATAGTGTTTGTATTTTAAAGAAGTCTGATGTCCAGAGGTTAACTTTCCCAGTCCCTCAGCCAAGGAAATTACTCACTTTGGGTTATTTTAAAGCTTCTTTAGATGTAAAATTAAATTACTGTTACAATAACTTGCTATAACCTATTGCCTGCCCATAGAAATGTTTAACCTAATGGCTTATAATTGTAGTTAAGGGTTAGGTATTTCTTAAATATCCATTAGCTGGATGAACCTGTAAAACATTCCAAAACTAAACATACCTGCTCAGGTAGGTGTCATTCCTACCTTGCTCAGCAGGAAGCCAGACGTCTTAGGACATTGTCATACAGGAAGTGATGGTTCCCTTATCTGCTTACTTGGATCTTGTGTACAGTGACTCAAATGCCAACTTGTGGGTAACACTGGGCTTCTATTATGTGTATAGAAACTTCTGATGTGGCAAGATGATGGGTTAAATGTCATGAGCTTACTCATGTATGTGTTTGCATCAGACTGACCAAATAAAGACATAAGGTGGAGTGTATCTGTCCTAACTAGGAAAATATTTTGCTGTGTTTTCCCCTTCTATCTTTGGTGTGTGGCTTTAGAGTCTAATCTCTTGAATGCTTTTTAATAAAATAAACCAGTTTTTAGTTGCTGCCTGCCATGCATGATTAATGCATCCATGTGTCTTTCTTCCCCTGTTTAATCTAGATTTACTTAATATTTGTCTGATTCAGTGAAGCAATCAGTATCTATCATCTGATAAACTAGAATTGATATAGAAATCTTACTCAAGTGTTAGCAACTGACTTATGAGAAAGCATGTAAGTACTGATGTACCAGGTATCTGATAAAAATCTCAACCACTTCTCAATCCTAGGTAGCTGTCTTTTACTGCTTAGAAGCTAACATACCCAAAGTCTCCCTTTATGAGGGAGACTAGTATTTGGAACCTCAGGCCTTGTTCCAAAGCCAGACACTAGTTCTTTCCCAAGAAGAGGTAGTAGGATGGTTTTAGAAACATCTGCTCCTTCCCCTGTTCATCTCACTGACAGTCACTTCTACCCAGACTTTGTATGTATGGGTGGCTAACACTTTGTGCTTTGTCCTCCCAAATAGCTAATCCAGTCGTCTCTTACCCCAACCTCCTTTCCAGCTTGCTTGTTCAATTCTTTCCACTTCAGTCCTACTAGGACTGTTTTGTCTTCATATGGACCTCCAGTCTGACTCCTCTACTTTATCTAAACATATCACCTGCTGCCTTTATTTTTTCATGTAGCATTTTTGTAGCTCTTCTTTTTCTGTTTTTCTGATAAACCTAAACCCTGTGTGAATACAAATACCTACTCTTTGTTCTTGTTCATACAGCTAAACTCATCACTCATCACCGACTTCTGATAGATTCTCCAAACTGCCAAATATCTCAGGGGAGGAGGGAAAGACGCCAGTAAAACAGGGTCGGCAGGCAATCTTTTTAATAAACTTGACTTTCCTTAAACTTTTAAAAATTTATTGAAGTGTATCACTCATATGTAAACAATAAGTGTATAGTAATAGTTGTGAACTTACAAAACAAACATGCATAACATCATACAGGGTTCTCATAACCTCACCCTACCAACAATACCTTGCATTGTTGTGAAACATTTTAAACTAATGATTAAAGAGCATCCTCAATATTACTACCAACCAAAGTATCTTACAATTGGTATATTTTTCCCCAACCCACCCTATTTTATTTATATATGAACATACATAAACAACAAGTATATAGTAAAAGTTGTAAACTTACAAAGCAAATGTATAACATCATACAGGGGTCCCATATATCAACCCACTACCAACACTTTGCATTGTTGTAATATTTGTTACAAAGGATGAAAGAATATTGTCAATCTTATTACTAACTATAGTCCTTATCTTACATTTGGTGTATTTTTCCCCCAACCACCTTATTTTTAAAATATTTTTATGACAGAAGTTGTAAACTTGCAATAACAATCATGCACATGTGCAGAATTCCCATACAACACCCCTCTATCAACACACCACACCGTGGTGGAACATTTGTTACAGATTATGAGATATCCTCAGACTATTACCAGGTCCATAGCATACATTTGGCACACTTTTTCCATAATTCACCCCTTATCAACACAGTACATCTTTGGCATAGATGTATTAATATTATATTACTGTTAACGACAGTCCATAGGTCACTGCAGTTGTATTTTTCCCATGCTTCTCCACATTCCCACCACCCTGTAATAGTGATGTACATCTGCTCTAGCTCACAAAGGACACTCTTGCATCTGTACCATCAACCACAATTCTCATCCACCTCTGGGTTTACTGTGTTATTCAGTTCCTAGATTATTCTCTAGCTTTATTTCAATTGGCATTTACATCCCTAGACTACCCTTTTCAGCCACATTTTGATGTATAAACATGCAGTTACTCACTATAATGTGTTACCACTAACTCTATACATTTCCACACTTTTACAATAAAGTTAATTAAAACTTCTATATACATTAAACATCAGTAGTCCATCTCAGTCATCCTCTTATCTCCTTTAAGAATCCACCACCTACCACCAGGTCTTGAAGATATTTTCCTACATTTTTTTTCTAGCAGCTTTATGGTTCTTGCTTTTATATTTAGGTTTTTGATCCATTTTGAGTTAAATTTTGTATAAGGTGTGAGATAGGGGTCCTCTTTCCTTCCTTTGGCTATGGATATCCAGTTCTCTTAGCACCATTTGTTGATAGACTGTTCTGCCTGAGCTGAGTGGATTTGACAGGCTTGTCAAAAATGACCATAGATGTGAGGATTTGTTACTGAATCATCAGTTCGGTTCCATTGGTCTATGTGTTTGTCTTTATGACAGTACCATGCTGGTTTTTTACCACTGTAGCTAGGTAATATGATTTAAAGTCCAGAAGTGAGAGTCCTCCAGCTTCACTTTTCCTTTTTAAGAAATTGCTGGGTATTGGGGACCCTTTACCCTTCCAGATAAATGTGATCATGCTTTCCATTTATATAAAAACTGGTAGAATTTTTATTGGGATTGCATTGAATCTGTATATCAATTTGGGTAGAATTGACATCTTAATGATGTTTAGTCTTCCAATCTGTGAGCATGGAATGTTCTTCTAATTATTTAGATCTTTTTTTTTTTTTCCAGGAGGTCCCAGGATCGAACCTGGGTCCTCCATATAGTAAACAGGTGCTCAACTGCTTGAGCCACAGCCACTTCTCTTTTGATCTTTTAGCAGTGAGTTGTAGTTTTCTGAAAACAAGTGCTTTACATCGTTGGTTAAGTTTATTCCTAAATATTTGATTCTTTTAGTCACTATTGTAAATGGAATTTTTCCCCCTGACTTCCTCATCAGATTGTGCATTACTAGTGTCTTTTAAAGTTTATTTCATTTAATATAAGCATAAGTACTCCAGGTTGTTCTTTGTTTGTTACTGCATGCATGGAATATCTTTTTCCAGTCTTTCACTTTCAATCTATTGGTACCTTGGGTCTAAGGTGAGTCTTTTGGAGACAGCATATAAGTGGCTTATATATTCTTTTCCATTCTGCTAGTCTGTGTCTTTTGATTGGGGAGTTTAATCCATTAACATTCAATGTTATTGTAAAGGCAGTTCTTATTTCACACATTTTGACCTGTAGGTTTTATCTGCCATATTTTATTTTCACCACTCTTTTGAGACTTTGTTACTTTTATTGATATAATCTTCATTTCTAGACTCTCTTCCAAGCCTCTCTCTCCTGTCTTGTCTTTTCAGACTGTAGCCCACCCTTTAGTATTTCCTGCAAAGATGGTCTCTTGGTTACAAACTCTTTCAATTTCTGTTTCTCTGTGAATATTCTAAACTCACCCTTATTTTTGAAAGACAATCTTGCTGGGTATGACACTTGGCTGGCAGTTTTTCTTTCAGCATATTAAATATATCATAGCACTCTTCTTGCCTCCATGGTTTCTGCTGAGAAATCGACACTTAATCTTATTGGGTATCTCTTATGGTATGCACTGCTTTTCTCTTGCTACTCTCAGAATTCTTTGTCTTTGGCATTGGACATTCTGATTAGTATGTGTCTTGGAGTTGGTCTGTTTGAATTTATTTGAATGGGAGTGCATTGTGCTTCTTGGACATGGATATCCATGTCCTTCAATAGTGTTGGGAAATTTTTGACTATTTCTTCAAATACTCCTTCTGCCCCTTTTTCTGTCTCTTCTTCTGGGACACCCATGACATGTATGTTTGTACATCTCTGGTTGTTGTTTAGTTCCCTGGAAACTTGTTCAATTTTTTCCATTCTTTTCTTCATCTGTTTTTTTGTCTGTTTGCTTTCGAAGGCCATTTCTTCAAGCTCACCAATCCTTTCTTCCTCCTCAAATCTGCTATTATGATTCCACTCTACTTTTAATTTCATTTATTGTGCCTTTCATTCCCATAAGATCTGCTAAATTTCTATGTATGCTTTCAAATTCTTTGTGCTCCCCCAGTGTCTTCTTAATATCCTTAATCTCTTTAGCCATCTCATTGAATTTATTAAGGAGATTTGTTTGAACATCTATGATTAGTTGTCTCAACTCCTTTATGTCATCTGGAGGCTTATCTTTTTCCTTTAACTGGGCCATATCTTCCTGTTTCATTGTGTGGATTGTAATTTATTGGTGTCTTGGCATCTATCTGGCTTACTAGATGTATCTATTCTGGGTGCAGTTTCTCTTTAGTTTAGGACTTTCTTGCCCTTTCTTCTTTGCTGGTTGTGTAGTAGGAGCCAAGGATGTAATTGGTGCTGTAAGCTGTGGAGGCTCAAGCTGCCTGATTGCCCAAGGGACCAGTGAAGCTTCTCCCAACTTTCTCCTTTGCCAGGGGTAGGGACAGAGCCACAACCATGTGTAGTAATCCAAGTCATGCAGGCCTAGACTCTAGTTGCCCAGAGAGACTGATGAAGCTTCATGCCCCTTTCTCCCCTGCCTGGGGTGGGGATGGAGCTGCAGGTATGGGCAGCAATCTATGTCATGCAGTCCAAAATGACCGCAATTGCCCTGATAGACTTCCAACTATTCAGTCTGTGCCAGCTGAATGTACCTGAAGTTACCCAGAGGCTGGTGCAGAGCCTGCCACTCCTCCTCCCTGTTAAGGTGGGGCTGAAGCCTACGCTAGGGCTGCAGTCCAATCTGCGTGAAAGAAGCCGGTCCCTACTGTCACTGTGATTTTCAGTCAGCCCGGCTTCCCCTCATGCTTGGGGCAGAGTGAAAATTGCGGCTACCAGCCACTTTCGGACTTGGATAGGTTCAAACTTTAGCTGTTCTTAAGGTTATACTTTAGCCAGCTGAATTTACTAATCAGTAGCTGAAGTGGGTGGCCAACAGTCTTTCCCCCCCTGTATTGGGGAAATGGAGCTTCCAACTCCAGCCACAGAATAGCTCCTGAGGTGGCTTGTTCCGCCAGTGGAGGATAGGCACTGGCCTCAGTGGCGTGGAGTGCTCTACTTACGAATTTTCTCTGCAGATGGGCAGTCACCTCCTTTCATTCTTTCAAGGATGTTGCAGGATGCTTTTCTGGTCTCCCAGAGCCCCCCAAACAGGTGCTTTAGATAGCTCTGGGTGATTACTAACTGCCCTGTAGCACAAGCTGACTCTAGCAGAGCCTTACTCTGCCACCATCTTGCTGGTTGTCCCTTAAACAACTTTTGATTTGTCTTTGTAACAAAAGCTTCCCTGTTGCCTTCAGAACTTATAAAATAGTTGGTAAAACATGCATTAACAACCACAAGTCAATGTAGTACGATAGTGGAGACTAATCTGAGTTCTAGTCTTTTTATTTATTCTTACCAACTCCCATTTTAAACTCAACTTTGGTAGCTGCTACATTCTAAGATGCATTCCACCCCTTGACTTGTGGCTCCATTCTGAATCAGACTCACTGGTTGTGTGTTTGGTAAAGCAAAGCCCCATGACTGTGCCCTCAATAGTAAGCAGACTGGGAGAGAGTCCTTGGGGTTATAGGACTCATAACTTGAGAAACTTTCCAGAGTGGTTCAAGAGGCAAGTAGGCTTTTGTGAACATGACAAATTTCCACAACTATGTTGAACAACTTGTCCTAAGAAAGAGCGCTTGGGTGACTATTTCTTTTTTTTATTCAAACTTTATTTCAAATTCAAAGAAATAAAATAACATAAAAAGGCAGTTCAAGTTATTGAAGCATTACCCCTAAAAAGTTCTGTCCAGGTACTTTTATCTCATCTAATTCCAACTAACTCAATTGTTCCTCCACTCTTCAGAAAGATATACTAATGAACACAGATTAATTAAATGACATAGGCAAGGTTTCCTTTTTAATGAAAAAATGAAGAGAAAAAAATGCTTGGCCATCTCTCAAAAACAAACCCTATGTTTTTTTTACCTTTAGCATTAATACAGTACCAACTTTGCTTTTGCTACAAAAACATTACAATATTGCTGTTAAATATAGTCTATAAATTAAATTATATTTTTCCCATATCACCACATTCTTAACACTTTGTGGTTAATATAAATACAAGAATGTTCTATCTCATCTACTGCCAAAATTGTTATACATTCCCTATATTATCTTCCAGCTGTCCAACTAATGTTACTCTCCCTAGACTACTTGTTTAGCAACATCGCATCCATAAATCAACAGTTCTGTTATATTCGTTATAATGTTACCATCAAGTCCATCTATTACCACATATTTACAATTGACCTTATTAAACATTCTACATACGTCTAGCATTGTCTTACCCTTACCCCATATTCCATCTCCCACTAACCTACACTTTATAGTCTAACTCCATAAGTCTACTCATATTTAGTTCTTATCAGTGAGACCATAGAATATTTTTCCTTTTGTGTCTGGCTTCTTTCACTCAACATAATATCCTCAAGGTTTCTCCATGTTCCCATGCAATTCCCCAATTGATTTTCTTACAGCTGAATAATATTCCATCATTTGACTATACCACATTTTGTTCATCCATTCAGCAGTTTGATGGACACTTAGGTTGTTTCCACCTTTTAGCAATTGTGAACAATGCCACTATGGACATCAGAGTGCAAATATCTGTTCACATCCTTGCTTTCAGGTCTTAGTGTATTCCTAGTAGTAGGATTGCTGGATCATATGGTAGTTCTATATTTAGTTTCCTGAGGAACCACCAAATTGTCTTTCATGGAAACTGCACCATTTTACACTCCTGTCAACAGTGAAGAGTGTTGCTATTTCTCGACATCCTCTCCAGCACTTGCAGTTTTTAAAATAATGACCATTCCTGTATGGTGTGAGATGATACCTTATTGTAGTTTTGATCTGCATTTCCCTAATAGGTAGTGATGTAGAACACCTTTTCATGTGCCTTTTGGCCATTTGTATTTCCACTTTGGAAAAATGTCTATTTAAGTCTTTTGCCCATTTTAAAAATGAGTTGCTTGTCATTTTGTTGGGGGATTTTTTTTTTTTCATGATTAATTATC
Source organism: Cabassous unicinctus (assembly GCA_029593785.1). NCBI lineage: Eukaryota > Metazoa > Chordata > Mammalia > Cingulata > Chlamyphoridae > Cabassous > Cabassous unicinctus. The sequence continues at coordinate 30,533 of JAQZBX010014228.1, forward strand.
AAATTTTATTTGATGGTCTTATTTCTTATCCTGTAAGATCAGTCTGCTAGTCAAGGTTACACTTAAAAAAAATCCAGCAGTGTAAATCTAATAGACTAAATACTCCTCCTGAACAGGCATTTGATTTAAAAACAGAAACTAGAAAAGAACATACACCACAAGGAAACATAGTACTTATACATATTGCTAAATAATTTAGCAGAACTCTTTAAGAAAGAAACAAAAGGGGTTCTTAGAAACTTAGGCTGGGTGGTTCGACTGCTTTTTAGCAGGTCAATATACCAGATGTTCTGCCCTTCAGAGGGCATCTGAGCACCTGTCATTTCCTAAGGCCACCAGGCCCTGAGAAGGAAACAGGTGCCAATCCTAACTGAAATGACCTCATCGCAAAGTCTTAAGACAGAGAGACCATCCTTTTCCAAGAGAACAAAGCATGAACAGAGGTAAAGAGTGAGAGGAAGCCGTCTCTCTCAGAAGGTGGGGAGGAAAGCAAGCCTGCCCTTGCATGGCCCTGGGCACACCAAATCCATCACCGTTGCCTCCTCTGCCCCTGGCAAAGAAAGGGTGGGTCAAGTGCAAGGGCCCCGGGGATGGCTCCTCCAGGTATATGGCAAAATTAATCTCTTTGGCCCTCATAAGGTCAAGCAGCAACTAAGGAGCCTATTGAGGGCCTCACTTGGACCCTACTATGTCCGTAAAAGGATAAGAAAGTACATCCTCAGTTAAGTTAAACTTCATTTAAAAAGAGGCAAGGCCCATCATCAGTTAAAATACTTAATCCCAAAGACTTCCAGCAACTTGAGAGTCTGTCTTTTCTAAATTCTCTGGCTGAACTGAGAGAGCTGAGGGGGACCAGGCCTTAGCAGGGATTGTGTTGTTATTCTGCCAGGTCACCTCGGGAAGAAGAGGGGAGGGCATGATGTCTGTGAGCGAAGATCTGCAGGAGGATCACCAGTATAAATTCTAGAAGAAAAGGAAGCCCCCCAGGAGGCTCAGAGGTGGTGAGCAGGCCCTCCCTCCATCTCTAGCTTTGGGTCGGCATGCATGACAGGATCCCTCTCTGGGAACCAGCTCTTCCTCTGACCTGCCTGCATGCCTCCTGCCACAGTGAGGGAAAATCACTACCCCAAGGAAAGAAATAGATTTAAACAAAGAGACAGGGAAGGAATTGTGCAGAAATAATCCTGAGGAAAAAATATGCTACCTATGGGAAAGAATGTTTCCATTTGCTTAGAGATTTAGTCACTACATTCCCAACTGTAAGAAAAATATGAAGAGACAAGTCACAGGACTGAGTGACAAAATAGAGAATACTGCTGTGACCCAGACAAGGATCTAAATCAAACACTTCTCCCAGGGGCTTCTGGTGCTATCTCTGCTCTCCCAGGAGGCCTGCTCTCCCGAGAGCGTCCAGAAAGGTATTCCATGCAAACAGGGTCAGGAACCAGAGCACAAGATTGTTCTAGCAGATTTAGTGAGCTCTGTAAAACAATACTCAAACAGCTCTGTACGACAAGGTGTCATTTACATTATTGTTTATACATAATATGTTGAAGTAAGGAAAACACCATCTTACTTAAACTAAAAAAGGCTCACACAGGCTTTGGTCCTGTCCTGAAATGACACCAGCCTGAGTGAGAAGCAGTTTGGCTCTCGGGGAGCAGGGAGACTATGGGATGCACGTGCTCACAGGTGGAAGGGGTGTCAGACAGCACGGGAAGCCACAATGACAGGCACATGGTGAGGATGGGCAGGAGGAAGCCTCGGAGAGCAGCGTTTTGAGGCAAGTCAGGGAAAGGGACACCTATTTCAAGAGATTCCAAATAGGTGTGTGGCACCATCAGGATAACCCTCTAGGACAAGGATGTTGGCAAAAAAAGAGGCAGTATTTGAACCAAGATGATGCTCTACTTGCTACATGATCATTTCCTCTGTAGACCTGGCAACTGCAGAGGGAGGTTTGACAAGTAGCAAGGATGCACTCTTTTCTCCAGGAACTGCAAGCCCACAAGGACCTAAGAGCTGCAGTTACTGCTCCTTTACCAAGGGATGACAGGCAGTTTCTTGGATGCTGCACTTCACATATGTGCTTAAGTCCCCCAAAAAGCAAGAGTAGATTTTCCTGCCCAGATGCCTGACTTGGAATCGATGACACCATGAAAACTAACAGGCTGTCTCTATGGGCTGGATTCCTGAACTACAGCTTAGAAGGGAAGGGCATGGAGTATCACCAGTAACTATTCAAGGAATAGTCTTCAGAGGTGAACACATGCTAATACTTTTCATAAAGTGAGGGGGAACAGCCTAGAATCCAAAATGTGAAGTCTGGAAACTTTCTCGCTAAATCTTTCTATCAGAGAGAGAGAGAGAGCCTGTAAACCAGTGAGAGGAAAATCGGAAAGAAAAGCAGAAACAGCACAAAGAAATCATTCACCAAGAGACTTCCCTCATTTCAGAGTCAACCGAGCCATAAGGAGACAAAAGAACTTCATGTGTACAAAACAGAAGGCCAAGGACAGAAGAGGGCAATCTAATCATGAAAGGAATGTATCCCATTTTCGTTTTTAAATACATCAGCCAACCCACTAGGTCAGATGTCTTCTCATTGAGAAAGGCAGCAACTCTGAACCTGGGATAAAGGACACTTGAACTTAATGCATGAGCAGAAGGACCAAATGGAAAAGCATAATTGAAGTAATCGTTGGACTGCTTAAGAATTGCTTGAAAACCTTCAAAGAAAGAAGGTAACTGGGTCTGTGGTCATCTGGCAGTATAAACTGGTTTCCACCTGGCTCCCCTCGAAGCAGCCGTCACCTGCCTGGGTGCTGTGGCTTTCCAGCAGCACGGCCCACACATACCCACAACAGGCTGGGTCTCCTCACAGCCAAACTAAGGGAGGGTTGCAGATAACCATCAAACCAGCAGTGGAACTCTCCAGAGCTCTGAGTCCAAAGGGCAAGACGTTTAGACAGGAGTTACTTTGAGAATCTGTCGCTCAACAAATGCCAGAGCAAGTATGAGCACTCCCTGACCAAGACCAACTAGCTCTTCCTCTCCCACTGCGCAGTCATAAGCAGCACACGGAGGGTGGGGGCCCAGGAAAGGAAGTGTTGATGAAGTACAAAAAGAGGAACTGACATCTTTGGGTTCTTAAACCAAAAACTCAAATCTAGGAAGGGAGAAAAACAAGGGAAAGAATTCAATCTGAATCAATAGAAAAATATGGCTTACTAACCCCATTTTGCATACAATTTTATGTAAAGGAAAAAAAACCCACCCCAACTCATCACAATGCAGTCCAAATGTTTGCAACCAAAAATTTATGAAAATATTTCAGATGAAATCACTTAAAAACAAGTAACAAAAACCATAAAACTTTTGATCATTCTAAGAAAAATTGGTAGAGCTACTCTCAATAACTTAAGTATTCCACACAACACACTCTGAGTTCAGGTTTATTGATATTCACTGTACTGACTTTCAAAACAGTATGAAGCTGACTGCAAGAAAGGGAACCTGTGATTTTAAGTCAAAATTAAGCAAATGGTGAAAGTATGACTTCTGGCTTCAGTCACCACATTGCCTTAGATTGGATATGAACCTTTGTTTTAAAAAAAAAAAAAAAAAAAAAAAAATTCCAGAACTCTGCAATCCAGGGATGCTGCTGGCCTCTCCCAGCAATGTCCTTCACTTTGGGTCTGTCTCCTGGGCCGGAAGTGAAAGTGCTTTAAAAAAAACTACCATTTCCCCAGCACAGTGTCTTTGATTGCATTCAAATATTAAGTTGGAACCCAGAACATCCAGTAGTAAGAGGCTTCCGTGGGGCCCAACTGAAAGGCCATCACGTGGTAGTCTTCTTGTCCTTCGATAGGTTCACTGACCACATTTTTAATGGAGTCCATGGGCAGTTTCTCAGTCTGCTTTTTCGTGCCAAGCCACAGCTGGTCTTGTTCTAGCTTGAAGGTGAGTCTCACTTTTCCTCCGGACTCCGGACAGGCCGGATTAGGGTACAGTTGGCAGGTGCTCCTCGGCACTCGTAAGGGATGGCATCACGTCTTCAGGTTTTCCTTTATCCAGCACCTTCCTGTGTTGTTTCTGCCTGCAGGGAGCCGCTTCCTTGTTCTCCTTAGCCTCTGTGTCCTGCTGCGGAGCATCTTTGGGCGTGTTTACTGCTAAAACCTTATTTACCATGGAGCCAAGCACCATGATCTTGGCCCCGCTGGTCACTTTTATTTCTCTCAGCGTCTTATCCTCGGGGACAAGCTCCTTATACATGACTTCCTGCATGGTAGGCGGGAGACCTGTAATCGAGTGAATCTTCTGTTAGCTCGGAGCCTGGTGCTGCCCAGGGAAGACTTCACCTCGTGCTTGGTCTTGTTCAGATGATCTCCAGATCCACCAGCAGCCAGCCCGCGGCACCGCCCGCGTCCTCGCCATTGCTGACTGAGGCGTGAACCGTGGGGTCCCCAGGGGGCTGGGCCCGGCGGCTGCAGGCCGCCTCCCACGGCGCAGGAGTCTTCGGCCCCGGCCCCGGCCCCCGCCCCCGCCGCAGCTTCGGCCTCCACGCAGTTAAGGGGCCATGCGGGTGCCTCGGTGGCCATGGCCTCGGCCTCCGTGTCCACGTCAGGTTCCTCCATGCCATCGGGGCCCCGGCCACCGCCATGATGATTGTGTACAACGGGGGCTCTCTTTATATGACATGGAGATCAATCCCTTATCTGATATACGGTTTCCGAAGATTTTTTTCCTATTGAGCTGACTGTCTTTTCACCTTCTTAGTCTTTTGAAAAAGAAAAGTGTTTAATTTTGAGGAGGTCTCATTTATCTTTTTTTTTTTTTCCTTTCGTTGCTCGTGTTCTGGGCGTAAGGTCCAAGAAACCACCACCAAGCACAAGATCTTGATGTTTCTCTACATTTTCTTCTAGGAGTTTTATGGCTCTAGTTTTTATATTTAGGTCCTTGTTTCATGTTAAGTTTGTGTAAGGTGTGAGATAGTCTTCTTTTCTTTTAGATATGGCTATCCAGTTTTCCAAGCACTATTTGTTGAATAGCTGTTCTGAACCAACTGAGTGGGTTTAACAGCCCTGTCAAAAATCACTTGACCATAGATGTCAAGGCTTGTTTCTGAACTCTTGATTCAATTCCATTGGCCAATCTACCTTTATCCCAGTACCATGCTATTTTTCATTAAAAAAAATTTTTTTTTTTACCACTGTAGCTAGATAATATGCTTTAATATCGGGATGGGAGAGTCCTCCAACTTTTTAAAGATATTTTTGGCCATTCATTGACCCTTACCCATCCAAATAAATGTGATGATTGGCTTTTCCAATTCTACAAAGAAGGATATTGGTTGGAACTTTCATCAGGACTGCGTTAAATCTGTAACTCAGTTTGGGTAGAATTGACATCAAAATGATCTGTGTTCATGGGTTGGAAATAAATATCTATTTATTTAGACCATCTTTGGTTTCTCTTAGCAATGCTTTATAGTTTTCTGAACACAGGTACTTTATGTCCTTGGTTAAATTTATTCCTAAATATTTGATTTAGTCACTATTATAAATGGATTTTTTTAAACTTCCTCCTCAGGTTGCTCATTAGTATTATATCACACTGTTGATTTTTGCTTATTAATCTTGTATCCTGCCACTTCGCTGAAATTGTCTATTCTTGGAGCTGTGGATTTTTTGGGATTTTCTAAGAAAGGATTATGTCATCAGTGAATAACAAAAGTTTTACTTCTTCCTTTCTATTCAGGTGGCTTTTATTTCTTTTTCTTGACTCATTAGTCTAGCTAGAACTTCTAGCACCATATCGCATAACAGTGGAGAGAGTGGGCATCCTTGTCTTGTTCCCGGTCTCAGTGAGAAATTTGTTTTTCTTCATTGACTACAATGTTAGCTGTTCGTTATGGGACTGCCTTTGCTGTATCCCATAAGTTTTTTTAACTTTATTTTATACATTTGATAATTGAAAATATAAACAATTAAAAAGAAAAACAGTTGAATAAAAGCATACATTTCTCAATTAGATGTACTGGATACATATAAGTTTTTTAAAATCATACAAATTGTTACACAATATATTTGATTTATAGTAACGAAGTCATACAGTGTTTGTCCTTTTGTGTCTGGCTTGCTTAACTCAACCTAATGTCCTCCAGGTGCATCCATGTTGTCATATATTTTACGACTTCCTTTCTCCTTACAGCTGCATAATATTCCATCATGTGAATATACCATAGCTTGTTTATCCATTCATTGGTTTATGGACACCTGAGTTGTTTCCAGCTTTTGGCAATCATAAATAGTGCCACTATGAACACAGGTGTGCAGATGTCTGTTCGTGGCACTGCTCTCAGTTCTTCTGGGTATATACCCAATAGTGGTATTGCAGGGTCATGTGGCAAGTCTATATTCAACTTCTTTAGGAACTGCTAAACAGTCCTCCACAGTGGCTGTACCATTCTGCATTCCCACCAACAGGGAATAAGTGTTCCTGTCTCTCCACATCCTCTCAAATACTTGTAGTTCTGTCTTTTTATTTTATTTTTTTAATTGACTTTATTTTTTCTTTTGTGGTGTACAGTTCTATGAGTCGTCCTCCCCCCTCCCACCCCGCTTGCTGTCTGTGTCCATTCGCTGGGTTATCTTCTGTGTCTGTTTCTTGCCTTCTCTTCTCATTTTCCTCCTCCTGGCTTCACCGGGATTCCATCCTAGGGACATCCGATGTGGGAGAGAGGCATCCTTTCACTTGTGTCACCTCAGTTCCTGGTTTCTGGCGCGTCTCGCCTTGGTTCTCCCCTGTCTCTTTTGTTGCGTCATCATCTTGCTGTGTGGCTCGCCATCCATCTGTGTGGGCCTGGCGGGCCCGGCTTGCCTGCTCGCTTTTTAAAAAATTTTTTTATTTTTTTTTAATTTTTATTTTTACCAGGAGGTCCTGGGGTGCGAACCCGGGTTCTTCCATATGGTAGACAGATGCCTAACCACTTGAGCCACATTTGCTTCTCTCTCTTTTTAATAGTGGCCATTCTGAGAGGTGTGAAATTATATCTCATTGTAATTTTGATTTGCATTTCCCTAATCATTAGTGACATTGAGCATTTTTTCATGTTTTGTTTTTTTGCCATTTGAATTTCTTCTTTGGACAAATGTCTATTCAAGTCTTCTGCCCATTTTTTAATTGGGTTGTTTGTCTTTTTATTGTGTCATAACATCTCTTTATATATCCTAGATATTAAACCCTTATTGGACATGTGATTTCTAATTGAGTTGGCTGCCTTCTCACCCTTTTGACAAAGTCCTTTGAGGTACGAAAGTGTTTAATTTTGAGGAGGTCCCATTTATTTTGTTGCATGTGCTTTGGATGTAAGGTCCAAGAAACCACCACCTACTACAAGGTCTTGAAATTTCCCTACATTTTCTAATGGAGTTTTATGGTCCTGGTTTTTATATTTAGGTCTTTGATCCATTTTGAGTTGATTCTTATATAGGGAGTGAGATAGGGGTCCTCTTTCACTTTTTGGTTATAGATATCCAGTTCTCCCAGCACCATTTGTGGAAGAGACTGTTTTGTTCCATTAACATGGACTTGGTAGGTTTGTCAAAAACCAGTTGACCATATAGGTGAGGGTTTATTTCTGGACTCTCAATTCTATTCCACTGATTGATGTGTCTATCTTTATGCCAGTACCATGATGTTTTGACCACTGTAGCTTTGTAATGTTTCTATCAGGCAGTGAAATTCCTCCCACATTGCTCTTCTTTTTTAGAATGTTTTTGGCTAATGTACTTGCCCTTCCAAATGAATTTGGTAATTGCCTTTTCTAATTCTGTAAAGTAGGCTGTTGGAATTTTGATATTTCATTGAATCTATAAGATTGACATCCTCACAATATGTATTCTTCCTATCCATGGACACAGAATGTATTTCCATTTGTTTACATTTTTTTTTTTTTTTTGTGGTTTTCTGCATATAGGTCCTATACTACTTTGGTTAAATTAATTTCTAGGTCTGAGTCTTTTTGTTGCTATTGTAAATGGAATTTTTCCTCTGATTTCCTCCTCAGGTTCTTCAACACTAGTGTACAAAAACATTACTGACTTTCACATGTTGATCTTGTATCCTGCCACTTTGCTGAACTCATTTATTAGCTCAAGTAGCTTTGTCTTGGATACTTCAGAATTTTCTAAGTACAGGATCATGTCATCCTGAGTTTTACTTCCTCTTTTTCAATTTGGATGCCTTTAATTTTTTTTTTTTTCTTGTCTAATTGCCCTTGCTAGAACTTTTGGTATAATACTGAATAACAATGGTGACAGTGCAAATCCATGCCTTGTTCCCGATCCTAGAGGAA
>JAQZBX010014229.1:0-38875 GCA_029593785.1 Cabassous unicinctus
AATTCCATTTTCAAAAACATAAAAAAGCATAAAATATTTAGGAATAAATTTAATAGAAGAATTTCAAGACTTTACACAATAAATGCAAAACACTGTTGAAAGAAATTAAAGAGCTAAACAAATGGAAACACATCCTGTGTTCATGAATCAGGATGCACAATATTGTTAAATGGCAATACTCCCCAAACTGATCTACAAATTCAACATACTTCCTTTCAAAATCCAGGTTACCTTTTTTTTGTAGAAATTGACAAGATGATCCTAAAATTCATATGAAAATGCAAGGAACTTATGACAGCGAAAACAATCTTGAAAAAGAAAACAAAGTTGGGGGATTCAAATTTCCCAAATTTAAAACTTACTAGGAAACTACAGTAATCCAGTCAGTGTCATAATGGCATATAGATAGACACAGATCAAAGGGATAGAATTCTATTGATTTTTGACAAAAGTGTCAAAACAATTCAATGGGGGAAAGAATAATCTTTTCAATAAATGGTACCATGAACTAGATGTTCACATACAAAAGAATTAAGTTGGACCTCCTACTTCACATCATATACAAAAATTATCTCTAAACGGATCAAAGATATAAATGTAAGACCTAAAACTTTAAAAAGTCTTAGAAGAAAACATAGACATTTTCTTCATGACCTAATGTTAGGTAATGATTTTATACATACTAATGAGAAGCGCTAGAGACAATAGGAAAAAATAAAATTTTTAAAAATTTCATCAAAATTAAAAACTTTTTATGCTGTTTACTGTACCATCAAGAAAGTGAAAAGACAAACCAGAGAATGGGAGAAAATATTTTCAAATCATATATCTGGTATATCAGAATAAAGAAAGAACTCTTACAGCTCACTAATAAACAGATAGTTCAATTAGAAAATAAATATTTTCCAAAGAACATAAGATTATGAAGGATGTTCAATGACATTAGTCACTAGGGAATTGCAAATCAAACCCATGCTCACATATCACTTCATACCTTCTAGGATGGGCATAATCAAATAGACATTGAATAATAGGTTTTGATGAAGTTGTGGAGAAATGAAACCTTCATACACTACTGGTGGGAATGTACAATGGTACATTTTGGAAAAGTCTTGTTGTTTCTCAAAATGTTAAATAGTGATACTATGCAATCTACAAGAATCTACACTCATAGGTATATACTCAAGAGAAATGAAACAGAAGTCCATGCAAAAATTTGTACACTGATGTTCATAGCAGCACTGCTCATGATAGCCAAAGAATGGAAACAATCCAGACACCCATCAAATGATGAATGAATAAATGAAATGTGGTACATCCATGAAATGGAAAATTATTCAGCAATAAAAAGGAAGGAGGTACTCAGAAATAGTACAACATGGATGAACTTTGAAAACATCATGCTGTGTGATAAGAAATTTATTGTCTCATAGTCTGGATGCTAGAAGTCTGAAATCAAGTTACAAGTAGGGTCAAGCTCCCTCTAAAACCTGTAGGGGAGAATTTTTTTCATGCCTCTTCCCGGGCCTCTGGTGGTGCTTGATTGTCAATCCATGGTGTTCACTGCTTCAGTCATCACCTGGCATTCTCCCCTCTTTCTTTCTGGGTCCAGACTTTCTCTTCTTCTAAGGACACCAGTCATATTGAATCAGTGCCCATCATAATACCATTTGGCCTCATTTTAACTAATAACATCTACAGAGATCCTATTTCCAAATAGTCACATTCATAGGACCAGGACTTAGGGTTTGAGCATATCTTTATGGGGGACACAATTTAATCCATACCAAACCCTATGCAGGAAAGTGTAAATTATTACTGAGATAAAATAAAGGAAAAGACACATGTTTATTGGTTAGAAGATTCAATATTATAAAGATCATAGTTCTCCTCAAACTCATGCAGACATTTAATGCAACCCAATTTAAACTACCGGCAAGCAGTTTTCTTTTTCTTTTTTTTTAATTTGTAGCAGTGTGGAACTTGATAAACATTGTAACATTTATATATACATAAAAACCATTAATCATTAAGACATTTAAAAAAGAAGATAAGACTGTCTTTACTTGATCTCAAGATTTATTTTAAAGCAACAGCAAATAAGACACTGTACTATTAGATCAAAAATTGCCAAATATACAATTGAGCAGATACAGATTCCAGAAATATATCATTGTCTTCATGGGCATTTGATTTATGACAAAAGTGGCATTGCATAGCAGTGGAATAGAGACAGTTTCTCCAATAAATGGTGTGGGAGCAATTGATACACATTTGGAAAAATGAAATTTGAAACCAACATCATATCATATAGACAAATCAATTCCACTTGGATTACAGACTTAAATTCGAAAAGCGTTTCATTACAAAACTTCCAGAAAAGTATATAGGAGAATTCCTTTATGTTTTCAGGTTTGAAAAAGATGTCTTAAACACATCTATAAAAAGCATTATATATAAAAATACAATTGATAAATCATATTACATTAAAATCAGGAACTTTTGTTAATCAAATAGCATTTGATGATAATGAAAGATCTGTCCCAGAGTGAGAGGAGATATTTATTTACAACATATAAATCAAAGAATGACTGTATCTAGAAAATTTCCTACATTGCTAGATGCAGCTATAGATATAGGTTTAGATATCTATCTAGTAGATTTTCTCATACAAATCTGTATGAGAAAAATCCATAACCAACCCAGTAGAAAAATAAGCAAAAAACTTGAACAAAAAAAGAACTCCAGATTGTTAATACGCTTTTGAAAATGTGATTAACTTCATTGGTAATCAGGGAAGAGGAAATTAAAACCACAATAAGATATCAATAAGGACACATTGATTGTAAAGTTAAAAAGCTTTCTGAATGTTATATGTTGGAAAGCATGGGAGCCACTGGATCTCTGATAATCTGCTGGTAGAGATGTAAGTTGGTGTGAATTGCCCACCAAAGTTGAAGAATCCGTACTTCTGAGCAAACAGTTCTAGTTCTAGGTATTCACTCAGAGCAAGTGGGACGAACAGACATAGGACACATGTACAAGAATGTTCGTGGCAGCCTAGTGTGATAGCCCCAAATTGGAAACAACCTGAATGTCTATCAACAGTAAAATGGATTGAATACCATTGCTCTTTAGCAATGAAAATGCATGAAAAACAGTCCATGCATTAACATGGATACATCTTAGAAATTTAATGTTGTATAAAGGAAAACTATTAAAAAAGAATACTATTGATTGTTCATTATATCAACTTCAGAAACTTATTTTAAAAACTATATTATTTAAGTATGGCCTGTTAGGTGGTAAAAATATTTAAAAAGCAAGGAATTCCTTAATTTGAACGTCATGAATGTGGTTTCATCTAGAGGAGAGAAAGGGATTTTAATTGGGAGGGGCTTGTGAAGGGCTTTGGTAGACCATGCATGTTCTATTTGTTTTTCTATGTGGTAGTTACACAACGGCTTATTTATAGCAAAGTGCTACACTTTGCAACAATGTTTAATGCATTTTTTTCTGACAGTATATTTTATTTCCCTAACAAAAATCTGTAAAAAAAAATACTTACACTTAACTGCTGTATAACTGACTAAAAAACAGACAAATAGCTATGAGATATATTCAAGAATAAATGTATATTCACATATGGAATTTCTAAATTGATTAAGTAGCTATGTATAGCTTACCCTGGGTAGCTCTCTGTTCATAACTATTTCGAAAAGAAATAAAATTCCTGAAGAGAAGAAAATGTATTCATCTAAATTGATAATATGCATTTCTCCATGTCACACCTCTCTCCAAATAATGAATTAGATGAGACTCCCAACTACCAAAACTACATTAAAATTCTTGTCCACAAACAGAGGATTGATTTAGGAGAGACTTAGAGAATTAATGACGTGGAGTTGTTGTGCATATTAAATATAGGTTACTCTATTAGAGGAGGAATTGGGCAAATTGGCACAGAGATATCAGCAACAAAATAAAACTCTGTTCTTTTCTTCAGTATGTTGACACCATGTATCTGGAGAAAGCAGTTAAAAGGAGCAGGGTATTTTTGAGAGTTGCATCTATGCAAAATCAACATATATTATTGAAAATTGAAACATTCTGCTGAATAACTAACTGCATTATTGTTAAAAACAGGATTTGATCAATTGTTCTGTGGTGCATACATTGCCCAGCACTGTGTAAGTATTGACTATTTTCCTGTTAGATTTAGATTTAACTATCATTTACTGGGTCTTTACTGTATTCCAAGTACCATGATTATACTATTTAATTCTTAAAGCTTTTATGATAGGAGTTTAACAGCAAAGAAAGGGAAATTAAAAGTGATTAAACAACTTGCCTGAGGCTACATAGCTAGAAAATGTTGGAAGTGGGATATAGACAAAAATGTCCTAAATCCTGTTTGAATAATTTTTATTACTGTATCTGTCACAGTAGGCTAACTCCTGTAACAAACAACCTTGGCATCTGACTAAATATAATAAATGTTCATGTGCTATAACACAATCCAACGTCTTGGATGCCAGACTGCGAGTGCGAGTGAATACACAGGTCCCAGACCTCCTCAATCTCATGACTTAACTGATGATAGTGAAGTCTTCCACTAGATCCTTTGGCATCTATTCAGGGTATGAGGGAGAAGAGAGGACATAGAGGATCCTATAGAAGAGTTTCCTATTTTACATTTGGAAATGCCTATATTTCTCCTGCTCATAGTCCATTGGATCCTACTGTGTTCCCAGGCATTAGAGGGAAAGTTTCATGAGTTTCCATCACCATACTACTTCTATTCTCTGGACTATCGTCAGCCACATTTGCATAATTCTTCATTGATTATGCATATTGCAAAGATTTAATAATTTAGAGTCCACGCTTCATTATTTTAATTTTTCATGCAAAATGCAAAATACACATAGCCCTCATTTTCAGGGTACTTAATAATACTGACAGCAGTGAATATTTATATAACGTGAACTATAAGTACTTCCCCCATCTTTTTTCAATTATTAATGAATTTCAACTTCTAAATAAATATTGAAGTTTAACTGATTATCACTTTTTCCTTAGATTAGGAAACCGAGACACAGAGTTTCAAGTAACTTACCTAATTATCATATCCTAGTAAGTGAAACAACTGGATTTTTACCCACTCTATTTTATTGGCATCACATGATTCCCTTTCTATATTTAATCTCTCAATGAAATAAACCACTTACTTTCCACTTTTATATATTATTATTTGTGTATTTATTTTGTATTTTCACATATTTTATGAAGACCTAATTTAAAGCTTTCAAAAAATAATTTGATATATAATTGTTATGGATTGAATTTCATCCCCCAAAAAGATATGTTCAAGCTCTAGCTCCCATCTGGTGCTTGTGAACTTACTTGGAAATAGGGTCTTTTCACATGAAATTAATTTAAATGGGACAAGTTGGACTAGGATGAACCCTAATCCACTATGACTGGTGTCCTTTTAGGAAGAGGAAACTTGGCACAGATACCGACACAGCAAGTAGTACGCCAATGGGCAAGGCCAGGTTGAGGATTGACACCCAAGGACTGCCAGCGAACCACTAGAAGTTAGGAAGAAGCAAGTCAGAATTCTCCACAACAGATTCTGGACTTCTAGACTCCAGGACTGTGAGAAAATATATTTTTGTTGTTTTAAGCCATCTTTTTTGTGTTAATTTGTTATAGCAGCTCTACAAAATTCAGACAATAATCATCTATTTATCATTAAATTTACGTAATGGAAAACAGTGGTAGGTTTTAGATTTAGCTCAGTTACTAGCAGGCAGTTTGGTCTTATTATGTAAATGTTCACTAATCTAATACAGTGAGGCATTAAATAATCTGTTAAAGAACTGTTGAGGAAAATTACCTGTGCTGATGGCGATTCTGAAAAGAAACTACTTTATTGTTCTTACTGTATGGCTGCCTTGGTGTGTGTACTTCATAAATATCTTTTCTGCAAAAATGTGGAACAATTTCATATGCTTAAAGCATAGTGGACCGCAGGATAGATTTAGAGGTAGTTAACTCCTAAATTATTATCCAGACTGGTCCTTATACAAATGGAATAGGCCAACATCTAACAACTGAGAGTTTCCCAAAGGCAAGAAATACATCTTCAACCTCCTGCAAACTTTGTTGTTGTTAAATTAGTTACTTAAGGGTTAAGCAACATGGCCTCTAGATACCCAGAAATAAAGTGTGACCACAGAACTAAGAGTGACATTGCTTTCTAGTTTAGTATTTTATATTTCATATGTAAATCATATTTAGATTCATATGTACAATATATTTGATGAATGAATACATATTTTGCAAGCTGGATTCCATGATACATTTATTTACTATGAGATAGGGGTCCCTTGATAAACAGTTCTATGATTATGTGAATTTGGGAAATTCTATTTCACTACTATATTTCTTGGACCCCTGAGACTTTCAAAGAGATAGTTAGAATATGAAGTATTTGAAAGCATGCTAACTATGTAATTCTTTTTATAATAATAATAAGCACACTTTATCTTATAGCATATTGGTGTTCCGTGGAATACACTTAAGTAAACACTTATGTCAAAAGTACATTTATTTCATCCCTTCCTCAGTGCAGTGGAAAATCTTTAGTTGGCTCTGCCAAGTCCCGTCTTCCCTTATTGTGGGATCTTCCAACTATCTGGGTGTCTAAGACCCCAACCTCTGTCTTG
Organism: Cabassous unicinctus; assembly: GCA_029593785.1. Lineage (NCBI taxonomy): Eukaryota > Metazoa > Chordata > Mammalia > Cingulata > Chlamyphoridae > Cabassous > Cabassous unicinctus. The sequence continues at coordinate 6,732 of JAQZBX010014229.1, forward strand.
GTGTTTTGTAAGGATGTTTGTCCAAATGGGATGCATCTGGTGTGGGTGATGTGTCTCAGCAAAATCTGCATGATTAAAAAGCTACATGCTGTCTACAATTTGTTGGAAATCCTCATTAAATGGCTAGGAAAATTACAACTAATATGGGTCCTTGTTACAGGCATGAAGACAGGAGGATCTCAAGGAGATGTCTAGCTCCCATTTGGCTCCCTGGAGCTAGTAACCAACTGTGCCCATGGAGCAAAGTTCAGAAGTCGGTCCATATTGACTCTATTCCAGAGTCATTATTTATTTTTTTCTTACTTCATTCTCTCATCCACCCTGTGAATCATTTGGTTGGAAATAAAATTTTTGATTACATTTTTAAAAATCTAATTTGTCAATGGATCAAAGCTTTTGAGTTTAAGAGTCAAGAGTTTCACTCTATTGTCCCTTAGTTCCCCTTTGAGAACTTCTCCCAAGGTAATTGGTAGATAAATTCTGGTTGGCTGGAATAAGGTCAAGGACAGAGATTTAGGGTACAAAGAAGATTGGAAGGGGTAGCAGAGCAGATAGTTAATGCAAAATGTTATCTTACCAAATTTATAGGCATGAATTATGTCACATATTAGCCAGTAAATTCCTTGTGGCTTATTTTAGTGTAATCCAAAGTACTTAGCAAAGAGAGTTGGTGCCTAATGAATAATTGTTAAAAGAGTATGACATTTTTAAGACTTTAATTGTAGGAACTCTTCCAATCACCTCAAGCCATTTGGTGATTATTAGTTTCCAGCCCAAAGAGATGATACGGGGAGTTCTAGTTTTAAAGAAGGTTAAGGATCCTGCCTCATAGAGAGCTGGTACTACCTCCAGACAAAAAAGCATCCATTATTTCATCATACAGACAGACATCCTCAGAATGACACACATTCTGCTCAGAGGGCCTGGGGCGTAAACCATCATTTCACAATTTCACATATCATGTGGTATTGGGAAATAGGTGTCATTTGAAGTGGGGAAAAAGTCCTCTTCTTTAATGCCTTTTTTTCTTTAAAGTTTTACTTTGTTATGTCTTTGGCATATCTTCAGCTTGTATCCCTTGCCTTTTTCCATCTTCAGCTCACCATTACATAGTTACTTGGATACTTGGCTGCCTACCACTCTCTATAGATATTCTTTCCACAGAATTGGCTGAGATGAACATTCCTTCATGTTTTGGAATTTGTCTAAGACATTTTTTTAATCTCTTTCTCTTAAAAAAAAAATTTTTTTTTTAATTTTACACAGTGGCATCTCTTATCAAGATGTGATTTTCCAAAACTACTAGCAGCTGACAAGAAGTCCCTGATAAAACTTTGTGTGTTTTCCTGAGCAGACTGAGGACATTTGGTCGTATTGTATGTGCTTCAGTGCTCTACATATGGAATGTACTCAGTAAAGAGGGGAAATGAAGATACTATTTTTGTTTTTTGTGTGTTTTTTTGTCCTAAATTGATATCCAATGTCAGTTGCCTCACTTGGCTCTAAACTTGATTTAATGTGTCACTGAATTATGTGGAACATAGTAGGCACTCAGTAAATGTTTCAGAATGAATAATGCTAGTAAGTATCCAAATGGCTGCAACAACATATGAGAGATTATTTAAATTGCCCTAAATATAGTTTCATTTTATAAAATGTTGAGAAGTTGACTTGAGGGTATTGGGAGGCTGTTCTGCATATGGGGATCCAATTTAAATTTTTTTTTCCCATTGCATATGTTCTATTTCAAGCTCTCCTCTTTCCCAGGCTTCTACTTTCTACCTTCATATTTTTGGACAGGGGGTGGGGGTTGGTTCTCTGTTTTGTTTCTTTTCTCCAGCTTACTCTCAAGATTCTTTTTTGTACCTCTTGTGATCAAATGGCCTCTTTCAAACTATCTGCTCTTTCTTAGAAAATGTGTTTTCTCTTTGCCTTCTATCTCATAAAACCATTTAGAAAAAATGATCCTGAGACTGCCTCAAACCCATTATACTCTGTGCTAACTTATAAGTGTACCCTCATATTACTTTCTTTACCTTAGTGATTAGAACTGGACAATGCAAGGTACCTCTCATAGCATATATAGCATTAAATGACATTAAAACATGTTGGTCTCTCCACCAGACTGTGAAATTCTTGAGGGAGAGAAGAATGCCTTATTTATCTTTACAGCCCTACCTGATAACCGGAGTAACTTAACAAAAAATGCTGACAACATCTGAACAGACAAAATAAAGATGAATACAGTGTGTATTTTTCTTTTAGTCAAATACATTTCAATTAAAATATTAGATTCTTCTTACTTTAGATGACAAAACCTGAATAAGAAGTGGAACAATTCTGACAATCGTCTGTCACATTTCCAGAGTCACCATTATGATGACTTCATCAGTTTTAATTTGGGCATCTTGCAATTAGATAAAGACAAGCCTAGAAAATCATTTTTTTCTAAGACAATCATTTTCTCTGGGCTTCCAAAAAAACTCAAATGCTATGTAGGAAGATAAAAGAATGTCCCTATAAAACTGCCTTACAAAATTAACTGCTTGCAATATTACATAGAAATTTCATTATTATTATTTTTTTATGTACATTCAAGCCCAAAGGTTACATTATCATGAGTAAAGAAGACAATAATGTGGTCCTAGGTTCAAGTCAGAGTTTTACTGTTAGTAATATGTGTAAAAGTTCATGTAAAAAAATCTCCATTAGAAGACAGAATTGAGAAGAGAAACGTGGGGGTTCTCTGCATGAGTTTTAACACGAAGGATGTCTTCTTTTAAATCTCTCATTAAATAATTACAGGAGGAAATGCTTTAATATAAAAAAGTAACAATAACTTTTTAAGCCAGGATATTTGTGATCTTTGAGTTCCATCTTGAGGCTCTTAACTCAAGGTTCAATCACTCTCAAAATGAACTTCAAGTTCCATCTACAAACTAATTTCAACTTTAAATCCTTTGTGTTAAGTTGAACTTCTTTTTTAAAATTTTTTCATTGCTAAATATAATTTACCAAACTTAGTTTTCAAAGTAAACTTTCTTTAATCTTTTGAACCTTTTCTTGAAATCTGTCTCCACCTCTATTGAATGCATCTTCTTTTTCTTTTATCTACTAGTCTAATGACTAATGTTTCTTCATGATCTATTCAAAGTTATAGGGCTCAGTCAACTGTAAGGATCAGTCAACATATTTGCTGGGTCCTATTCTCTGAGAGAAAAGGATAATAAGGGGGATATCCTTAGTGCTAAGCACTGGTTTTGTTGTCTTAAAGTCCAGAGATAAATGTTAGGATACTCACTTTTAGATGAGATGCCTGAGGTTTATATAAATGGCACATATAAGGTCAGACCACTAGTTTGTCTCATGAGGTAATATTCAAATCCAGCTGTCATAGACACCAAATCCTATGCTCTTTCTAATATACCACACATTATTTCCCTCCAAATGGTGAAATAGGGAAGGCATGTAACATTCATGGTAGTTCCCTGTTCTTGGTGTTGTGATCCTCAGATAGACTCTCTGAAGTATGCAGAAGTATCACCATTTTATAGACGAAGAGCCTTCACTTTGGAGAAAGTGAGTATCCTATTGCCCATGATGACATAACTATTGAAAGACAGAAGATGAGGGCCTTCACTTTATAAGACACTAACCTTGCTCTTGAGGAGTTTTAAAGTAAGTGAATAGCTGTAAAACTAGAAATTAAGAAAAATCCATATTTACACCCAATCATGCCAGTCATGAGAATGGTGAAAATGTTCTAAAAGATATAATCCCAGGGCATTTGTTTTTCTTTTTAGGTGGATGTCTCCTTCCCTAGAAACTATCCTGAATATCCTTAAATGTCTGTCTTTACTGAGCCACTAGCGCAATAGCTTTGCACTAATTCATTTCCATGTAATAGAAAATAAATCCTCTTTAATCTAAACTCTCAAAACTTAGTTTTCAGGGACACCAGACATTAATTGGGAGACCAAAAGTATAAAGCAAACTTACTTAAGTACTCTAGAAAATAAGGGAAAGCTGGGGAATCAGTGCACGGAGACGTTTGAGAAAAGGATGGAAACAATGAAGATAGAAAGGACGAAAGAAAGGAAGAGAGAGAGAAACAGAGAGTACTGTGGATGGTAATTAAAGAAAAATGAAATAAATAATCCATACTAATGGAGAGGACATGAGAGAGAATGACTTAAACCTGGGAATAACAGACTGGGGGAAATGGCAACTGGCAGGAGGGGAAGAGGAAAGCTCTTGAGAAGACATTCGGTTATAACAGCATGGTATTATTATATGCAGCTGGATAACCTTTCATGTAATGTTTACCTGCATGTCCAAGACAAAGCATTTGGTACATGACTGCAAAATTCATGTTGCACAACAAAAAAGAGAAAAGTATTCACAAGAAAACCCAGGGAGGAAAGTGTATATACTTAGACAAATTATAGCCATAGCAGATGTTTGATGATTTATGTAAATAAAATAATCTTGGAATTAATTAATGAAACAGCAGATGCTAAGATATATCTAAGCCAATATCTTCAATAGACAAATACCCTTTTATAATCTATGTCAGACAAAGTTATGTCAAACTGCAGATCATAGTATTTTTCATAATATAAACTGCTATATAGAGAGTGTCCATGTGAAAGTCAACCCATCCTAGATGCACTATTATAGACCTTTCTATATCATTTTATTGATAAAAATATGTAATGTTCAATGGCAACTTGAGATGCAAATCTTTATATAATAAAGTATCAAATAGAGCTTAGAAAAGGGAAAGTTGTTGCTAGTATTTGAAAAAACTGATGTCTAGGATGAATTCCTTTTATTCTCATGAGCTGATAGAAAGATTCAGAGTAGCCACAAAAACATATTTAACCAAATATTAAGAATAACTTTCCTGAATATTTTATATAAAATGTGGTTTTAAAAATAAAAACTGTACATACTTATTAAAATATCATTTTCTCTCTCCTCAGTGTTGTTTTAAATTTTGTTCACAAAGAAGATCATCTGATTAAATTCATAGACTTTAAAGACATATGAGTTCATAATGGAAAGGACATTGTCATAAATAACTGTAAGCACAATAGCTCCAATTTATTGAGCGCTAAGTGTATGTTAAGAACTTTCTACACATTATTTCCTTTATTTCTATAAGCTTCGAAGTTGGAATTTCCATCCCTATTTTTCAAATGAAGAAACTGAAGCTTAAAATTTAAATAACTTACTGGTAGTGACACAAATAGCAAGTGAAAGAATCTGAACTGCCGCTAGAGAGTCCACCTTTAAATTCCATGTGCTAAACCACAGCAATCTACAGCCTTCATCTAATGACATAATTATGAGCACCTTTTTATATGTCCTCTATTTTTTATAAAAAATTCTGTTATTTCTAGATCATCTAGCGTAGCAGATATGAACAATATTAATTTATGAGCTCAGAGAAAGAGTGCAATGAAGGCTTACTCAAATAAGTTAAAAGGTTACATTGCATACAGTTTATGTACATTGCATACGTATTTTAATAAAGACAAAGAGTTTCTAATAGAAAATCAGTTTCTTCCCTCATTACATGTAATGACTCCCTCATTTTTCAAATAAAGGGAATTTTTTCTCTAGTAGAAAATCAGTTTCTTCCCATGCTCAATGAGTGTTAAACTGTCAGAAAATATACGAGGCAACCACATGTTGAGGATATTTGTTTTGCTGATCCCAGCCTTGACCCCACTCTAGCAGCAGAACTGGGTTTGCAGAGATTTGTCACCATTCTGTTGCTCTGCCCCCTTCTATGAGTAATGGTCATCCAATTAGAAGGCAATGACTTACAGCAATAGAGGGGTTTTCTTTTATAAAATGTGTCCAACTTGCAAAAGATTTTTAAAACATTGACAGCTATCTCATGGTCTATTCAAGGAGACCATCATGCATTATAAACTAATTGGAGCATATAGAGGTACTTTTTTAACCTCCTTCTATGACCTAGTATAATGTCCTGAATGCAATAGTCCCTGAGTATATATTTATATATATGAAATTTGGCACTTTCAGATATTTCATATAATCGAGATCATATAATATCTGTCTTTTTGTGTCTGGTTTATTTTGTTTAACATTAAGTCTTCAAGTTTTACTCACATTGCAGCATACATCAGAACTTTATTCCTTTTTATGGCTGAATAATATTTCATTGTATCTATATACCACATTTTGTTTACCCATTCAGAGATTGATGGACAGTTGGGTTGCCCAGGGTATGACTGGGTTAGAGAAAAAGTACAAAAAGACTGTGTTAATTTAAGACAATGTCACCTATCATCAATTGCACAATGGGCCATGCCTCCTCTTCTAAATTGAGTTCACTGGTTCTCTTTTGGAGCCAAATATAAATTATTTTTTAAGATCATCATGTCTACAAATATAGACACATGGACCATGCACAAGATATACAGGTAACAGGCCATTTCCAAGTAGGTGATCAAGTGTTCCCATATAAGTGAACCCTCTGTGAGAATTGCACTTACACCATCACAACAATGAACAAGGAATGCTTCTCTAGCCTATGTTCCTATCCCAGTCTGGTCCTTTTCCTAAATTCTCTTTGAGACACCAGGGTTTTAGATGTTCCCACCTTCATGTCTTTTTCAATATGAATGCATATGATTCTACAGTATTTGTACTGTACTTGGTTTTCAAAGCAATTCACTATTTCACTCATATCGGTACATTTTTACTTTTACAGGTAAATGCTTTGATGTACTCAACTCATTTTATTTTGTTTTACCAAACTTTTAAAGAAATTGGTATGTTTACATATATTCTTGTCATTTTATATAATTCTTTTTAGCAAAAATTTGGTCCTTGGAAAGTTCTTTAAACAATGTTGCTCATTAATGACCGACTATAGCACTTATAAACCAAACAATAAATTACACTAGGATTTTTCCCTCTTTTTATTGAGAAACTCACTTATTTTTAAGAGAACATTTGCATTAATCTTATCTGGCATGCCATTGTATGTTTCTTTGTTTGTATTTCCAGCAGTTAAACCTAACCTCTGCCTTCCTAGATAATGCTAATAAAATTATATATGACAGTGCTTATGCCGTTACTTGTTAGCATGCTGCAATCTGCTTCGTTAATGAATATTTTTAAGATGTTTTGAAGTCTTTAATATGAAAATAGAATAAAAATGTGATTACAGTCACTAGAGCACTGCCAAATTTGTTAATGAGTCAACATTCTTTGTTTTAGCTCAGACCAAATTTGTTGGTGGTTTTGCAAACAGCACAAAGCACTGATTAACAAGTAAGCTACGCTCCTCAACTTTATGCTACGAATGTCTTTATGCAGATTTCTTCAGCATCTTTCCCTTAGTATTTGGAAAAAATCAAATTTCACAGTTTCAACTACTTCACTTATACAGTACAGATAATAAGCATAGGCAAAATGGAGGTGAAAAAGCTCCATGGGGAATCAGTATGATCTCTTATGTTATATGTTGTCATAAAAATACTTTAAGCGGTGGCATTTGTCATATAAACTGAATTGGTAAAATTCCATTTTGCACAATCATCTTAGTTGCTGTTAATACTAAATTCTATAAGTAACTGGCATGGTCTCTTCTGCCTAATTCAAAGTACCCTCATTCCTACAACCTGACAGCAAAGGACGGTGACAGCATGGGGCGCCTCCTGCCAGGAAGAAGAAGTGGCCACCATATCCTACAACCTTTTATCTAAAATAATTTCAAAATCCTCTTGGGTCTATTATCTTTTGAAATCATTTCTAAACCACCTTTTCTGATTTTTCTTTGTCAGGTATTTCATATAGCACAAAGACATTTTTATACCTACTTCTCCCCACCCATCCTCACCACAGAAGCTGTTTGTTACAATATTTGGAATCATATTTGATTTATTTTTCCTTGCTAAAACTGTAATTTTCCCATTTGTACTTTGAAATCATTTGAGAATTATTCAAACTCTTTGCATTTTTAGTGACTGAAAAGGTGCCCTGCAAACTTAAAGATACCAATTTCCATTCTCTTCAACACCTGAAATTCCTTGCAGACTGCTAAGTTAGTTTTAAAAGAATTTTAGATAAATTGGTCAGATAGGTTTATAACGGAGTGATAAAAGGAAATGAGAATATAGTGAGATAACAATAGTTATAAGAGTTACAGATCATTGAGTAAGAAACTACTGAAATAAATACATCAATACTTGCTAGATAGTAAATTCCTTGACAGCAGGACTTGGGAGAAGTAATCATATCTTATAAGACAGCAAACACATGCCCCATCTGTACAGTGGGAAGTGTTAATAAATACACATTAATTTCAGTTTAATAGTCAGGAATGACTAGGTAGAAGGACAAATGTAGGGAAAAAATGATGTAACAATTTACCTATAAAGTCACCTTCTATTTAAATCACCTTTAGAATCCAAAATATATAAATAATTCAATACCTCTTAACATGAAAATTATTTGCCAAACTGCAACTAACTCCTAGGAAAGGGAATCAAACACATTCCTGGTATATCCTGCTCCTTTTACCTGGAAATGATAAGCAGATATTTTCCTAATGAAGTAATAATTGGACAAATATATCTTGTTTCTAAGGGAATGGGTGTCCAATGGAACTTTTAGATTGTCGACAAGGAAATGAATTCAACTGCCTTAAGTGAATCCAACTAATCAATCTGTCTGAGTGACTTTTTCCTACTTGCCAAATGTTTGACTAAATCATTTAAACATCGTCTTGATGTTTTCTGTCCTGAAGCCATTATTGATTAATTTATGAAAGCTGTTTTTTTTTCTTTGCTTGTTATTAAATGTTTCTGAGAAATGCCATTTTCATTTTACTTCCTCAGTTATGTATACATGGGAATGGGATATTCAGACACCCAGCAGCCCTCTCTCTCCAGATTTTTACTGTCTGGTGATTTAAAAATGGCAAAATAGACATTGGAGTTTTAATGCTTCTCTACTTAGATGTTCATCTTGGGTCAGAGATACACATGAATAGAGTGAGATAGGGAGACAATTTGGACCAAAATTCTTGCAAATACATACAAGGGAGGAGAAGAAACAGCCTGGCCACTAAATAGTTAGGCATTAGGAGAAAAAATGAGTCTGATTTTCTTAAACTTGTTAGCAGTCACTTAAACTATAGTAGCTCTTATATATGTGTCTGTACAACCCAGGAAAGGAACTGAGACCATAATATCAAAAGCTGGGGTTTAAGAAAATTTTACAACCATCAGCTAATAATAAAAGTAATGATAATGATTTTGTTAATGATGGTGATGATGATTTTCTGGGTCAAGTACGGATAATCCCATTTGCTTTAAATTGGTCGGTTTAATTTAAATGTCACAAAACTCCCACCAGGTGGACAAATTCATATTCTGGTTTACAGATAAGGAAGGTGAGATTCAAGGAGGTTAATGACTCATAGCTGAAGGAGCCAGGAGAACAACTCAGTAAGACTTCAGAGCTTTAGAAGTGTTCTTAAATGAAGGGGCCACAGGCTTTTTGGTCCTTTTCTCCTTCTGCTCGCTGAAGTGCAAATGAGCTCTAGTTGTCACCTTGGACCCTGAGGTAATCTTGGGACTGGGAACAAAGATGATGTAACCTGGTAGAAAGGACCTATAGCTCCCTGACCCTATGCCCAACTGGTCCTGAACAAACCATCTCTGGATAATTCTCTGTTATTTAAGTCACTATTATTTAGAGGTGTTTTTTTTTTTCCCACTTGTAGTCAAACCTAATTATAAATGTGCAACCTCTGAACTAATCATAGGCCAATCACTTAAGTTTGTTGGTCTTCTCTTCTACCATCTGGTCCCTCTTCTTGTCAAGCTGGTTGAGGTGGGTTGTAGTGACAGCCTGGTGATTCCATGGGCCTTGAGCTGACAATGGCTATCAGGAGGGGTCAGTGACCCTGGGCTTAATGTCTTATGTGAATGCCAGGAAGATCCAGTGTGAACAGTCCAAACGCAGAATTCCCTTTGATATGACTAAAGAAAGGGATCAAAGATTTGGAGGTCTAACAGTGTAATATGAGGTTCAGAGCAAACAGAAAATGAATCTGGAAGAATTTTTGTAGACAATTTTGAATAACAATTTTGTCTATGATTATTGTAGACAAAAAATTATTTTTTGTGTACAAAACTTGCTTTGGGCATAAGGAAAATAAGTTTTTAAAAGAGAAGACAGCAAAACCTGCATAATACAATGGGGGTATTGCTGATATTTCGTCTTTATCATATTCGCAATACCATGCTCTCTGTGGGCTCTCAAATTCTTGACAATATTAAAATGCATCCATATATTGTTAATTCTATTTGGTCTCAATTCCTTTCACTTACCACCATCTTTATGAATCATTCTATTATCAGATCAACTTTTTTTTCCTTAAAACTCTTCATATGCGCACATACATACTGAGCACAAATAGGCCTGTCAAAACCTGTGTCTACATTAAGTTGTCTCCTGTCTCTCTTTATCCAACAGCTTTGAACTCCGAGCCTGTGTAAAGTGGTAGAAGGAAATGGAAATATTTAATGCAAAAGAAGACAAGAATTGGCTTAGATGTTACAAACTCAAATTCTTAGTGGAGATAGGAAGGAAGCATCAACACGTGGGCATGGTAAGGAGGAGAGCAGAATTGCTTAAAATTGTGACAACTTCGACAGTCCACTTCCCCAGTCTAAATGTGGAAGCCAATCCACACTTCCTACAGTTTCTTGTCTTAGGGGACTGTGAGCTGAGTCTAATTAGAATGTCCCAAGTTTCAAGATAAAGCAGAAATCCATATTACTATATAAAATACTTATATTTTAAAAAGGGAAGCATAGCATCATGACTAAGAACGTGGGTTCTCAGGCCAGGGTTTGAATACTGGTTCCACTCTTGATTCACCATCTTTGCCTCCATTTTCTCCTTGTTAAAGATGGCATAATAATGAAATAATGGCACCTAACTCATAGTGTTGCTATGGATTAATATTTGCAAAATGTTATTTTTAAATGACAAACACATAGTAAGCACTATAAAATCATGGCTAAATAAAAACATAAATAAATCAGACTTTAAAATACAGACTATAAATATCAGTGTATAAGTTAAAGAAACCATAATTATGAATCATATCCAGGCTACATGACATTTAGTTTTGAAGCCCTGATTGTAGAGAAGCATGATATATTTCACATGATACTCTGGGTAAAAAGAAGTAATTTTATGCTATGTTGCTTCAGTTAGGATAGAACCGAGGTTAGGGAGTACAAGATAAAGGCAATCCTAGTTTGAGCCAAGATCAGAATTAACTTTCAAACAATTAGTTGTGAACATTACAATGAACTGCCTAAAAATATAGTGAGTTCCCTGGCACTGAATGTAATTCAAGGAGAAACTGCAAGGAATTATTTTTTGGAAATGGAGTTGAGAGAATTTCTGCAGTGGGTAAGGTTTTTGAAAAGTGAACTCTAAAGTGTCATCCAACTCTAGTCCTGAATGTGATGTGGCAAGTATCAGAGAACCCTGGCAGACAGGGAAGTGGGAAACAGCCCCTAGAGGGAACTGTTGGCCCCATCAGTAATCCACAAGGAGTCCCCAGATATGTCAATGGTCAAGGAGGCAGAAAGGAAGAAGCAAGTGCTAGTAGTAGGTGTTTGTGAGGAGTCAGCAAGGATCTACTAAGTGTTCTTCCTACCCCATAGTTACAAGAGGGTACTGAGATTACAGCCAGGTACACAATCAGGTGGGGCAAGAACAGAGTGAGATGACCAACAGATCTGGTTCCAACAACAATGCCAACCACCTCCTTCTGTCCTTTCCTTTAACATCTACATGTGTGCTAGCTATGGTCCTGAAGTTCCTTAAAGAAGTTGCTTGGCTTCTGCCAATTACACATTTTTTCCTGATAGCAAAATTTGATGGTGAGGAGACGGAAAGTAGACTGGATGATAGAGAGTGAACAGAAGGCCACCAGGTGAATGGCCAACCACAGCTTTTGTCAAGGGCAAGCGCTACATCTTGTCTTCATTAAAGGTTGAAGGAATCCATTTGTATATGCACTTCTTCTTCTCACCCCTCCTCCCTGTTCCAACATACAGCACTTGGAGAACTATGCCGGAGAGAAGGTTTTGTCTAGTTTTCAGAGTTTATTTTAGCATGACAAGTCCTTTCCAAACAGGCTTTCCAAATGATATAACCTTTAAAAAGGAGATGAATTTTTAAGTTGATTAATTTTGCATTGACTCTGACATGTCTGACATATTTAATGTTTTAATTGGGGGTACATGTTTCTTGAGGAAGCTTCCCAAAGGTTCTAATTTTAAATGGTGATTATAAACCATTCCAACTCTAGTAGATTCAATAAGAAACATATTACTAGAGAATATTTCCTATTATTTACCTCCCCTAACTTCTTACTAATAAATTTTCTTATCTTAAAGCAATGCTTATAAGTTTTCTAAATGTTGCAGAACTTTAGAGCTTGGTGAATTTTAAAGATTCAGTCTATGATTAAAGATAAAGAAGTTTAAAAAGGCAAGGAAGGAGCTTGTCTAAAACAAAATGGCTAGTTATGGGCAAGAATTTGACTCGCAATTTCCTGATTCTCAGTTCAGTATTCTTTCCACACACAGTAACAACAAAAGTGTATCTGATGACACAAACATTAGCTGAGTTTCCATCTGCATGCAATGTTGAATATAGTGTTCAGGACACAGTAGAGAATTTTCCTGCCCCAAAGGTTTGCACAAGCTAAAAGGTGAATCAACACAGACTTCAAAGACATCAATAAAACATGTAAAGAGCAGCTATCACAGTCTGTTGATTAGCAGGGATTTCTGGAAAAGCTTTCAAAGTTGTGGGCCTCAAACAATTATGTAATGGACTAACAGAGAAAAGATATTACCTTTTGTATATTCAACAACTTGTACGTAGCAGGTATTGTATGGTCACCATACAGATATTCAACACATCCTTCTGGAGCACTTCCTCTGTTCCAGGCACTCACCATTCAATGCACTGGGTTATAGAGATCAACAACAAGTAGACAAGGCTTCTGTTCTCATGGAGATTTTGTTTTGGTGTAAAAGGAAGATGAACAATTGACAAAAAAATATACAAGTAAAAACTTTTATCGAGGTAAGAGTTGTGCAGAAAACACAAATGAGGTGACCTAACAGAGAGTCAGTGGGTAGCTACTTTAGTAAAATTCTGAAACATAAGTAGGAGTCAGCCACGCACAGCTCAGTGGAGAGTGGTATAGGGAAAACCCAGTACAAGGGCTGCGATGTATGTACAAACTTGGCATGTTTGTAAAACATGAAAGAATGGTATGGCTGAGTGCAGGAGGCAAATAGGAAAGTAAAGGAGCATTAAGAAGGAGAGGTGTTCAAGTAAGTAGTTTGGATCCCGCCCCCCCCTCCCCAACCCCTCCGCTTTCCCTGAGTCAAGCCATTTTTAATGTTTTACTGCTTTTTATCTCAATCTCATTCTTGGTAAAGCTCTTATAGTATTCCTGTTGATCTTTCACAATTGATGCTTAGGGGCACACTTAATGTCCTTGAAATGACTACCTCCCTCAAACCCTCAATGGCCAGCTCTCTAGGGGCTGAACAGAACAACCTCATTTAACATTTGCAAAGGACCAATTTGTTCACAAGAACCGTGCATGCTTGAAAGTATACAACCGTCAATACGGCCAATGGCTCTCCGCTTCCCTTCAAGGCTGATTTTAAGTGTTTTCTACAGCCACTTTGTTTGAAAACGTGGGTGGCTCTGAAAAGAGCTTTGGGTGTGGTTAAGACTGGTAGTTTCCTTATGCCCGCCCTCGGCAGATGCGGCGGGGATACTGGACGTCCTTGGACATGATGATGACGCGCTTGGAGTGGATGGCGCACAGGTAGGTGTCCTCCAAGTGCCCCACCAGGTGGGCCTCGCACGCCTCCTGCAGCGCCATCACCGCCGAGCTCTGGAAGCGCAGGTCGGTCATGAAGTCCTGCGCTATCTCGTGCACCAGGCGCTGGAACCGCAGTTTGAGGATCAGCAGCTCAGCTCGGTGGATTACCGGTTGCGGGGCATCTCGGGCAGCGCCAAGGTGCGGGGCCGGTAGCGATGCGGCTTCTTCACGCCGCCGGTGGCAGGAGCGCTCTTGAGGGCCGACTTAGTGGCTTGCCGGGTGCCTTGCCACCTGTGGATTTGCGAGCCAGATTGTTTGGTACCTACTATGGCTGTCACTACTCATCAAGAGCTACCAGGTGAGGAGTTTGAATTTTCTTACAGATGCGGTGATGGTTACCTGCATGTGTGAGGTGCCTGTAGGAGGAGGCTGGGCACTTAAGTGTTTTTAAGAAGATGATTTTCAAGATCTTTTTTAAAGATCACTCTGGCATATGGTGAATGGAATGTGAAATGAAAATCCTGGAAGCCAGGATGGCTGGTGGGTGGTTAGGCTGTAGATTAAGCAAGAGAAAGTGGTGACTTGGTCTAGGGCACTGGTTCTCAAATATGGGCTCCACACAGGGAACATTTGACAATATTTGGAGACATTTTTGATTGTCACAACTGGTGGGGAGGGGCTAGTGATATGGCAACATTTGGAGACATTTGTGGGGGGAGGGGGTGAATAGGAGTTTCATGCTGAATCTTTTCTAACTTTTTAATTGAAGTTCAGCATTCATACATGGACGTATATAAACAATAAGTGTATAGTAAAAGTTGTGAACTTACAAAACAAACATGCATATCATCATGCAGGGCTCCCGTACATCACCCCACCACCAACACCTTGCATTGTTGTGAAACATTTGTTACAAACTGTGAAAGAGCATCATCAAAATATTCCTACCATCTATAGCCAATAACTTGCATTTGGTGTATTTTTTCCCTAACCACCGCAGAGCAAAATTACACTGAGATATCATTTCACACTTTATAGAATGGCCATTATTAAAAGATAAAACAAAACAGAAAACTACAAGTACCGGAGAGGATGTGGAGAAATAGAAACACTCCTTCACTGTTGGTGGGAATGTAGAATGGTGCAGCCTCTGTGAAGGACAGTTTAGCTGATCCTCAAGAAACTAAATATAAAACTGCCTTATGATCCAGCAAACCCATTACTAGGAATATATTCAGAAGAACTGAAAGCAAGGATGCAAACTGACATTTGCATACTGATGTTCATAAGAGCATTATTCATTATTGCTAAAACATGGAAACTACCCAAGTGTCCCTCAAACGATTAGAGGATAAACAAAATATGGTATATACATGCAATTGAATAGTACTCATCTGGCATGGAGACATTTTTGATTGTCACAACTGATAAGGGTTATTGGGTAGAGACCAGGGATGCTGCTAAACATCTTACAAGGTGCAGGCCAGCCCTCCACATCAAGCATTATCTGGTGTTAATGAGGACAACTTCATGGGCTTGCGACCTGTGCAGGCTCATAGGGTCCTGAGCTCAGAAGCACCTCAAGCTAGGCTTTATGGTTTGCTGTCACCATCTTTAAAGTCTTAATAATTTTATATTTGAACTCATGATTTGTAAGTGAAAGCCATTGAGACAATGAAGCACTTCTATTAGCAGAGAAGATATGTGCAATGTCCACATCCTCCTTTCCTGCCAGATCCATTCACACATGGGATTTGTGATGCTTAAAGAGCACAACGTTCCAGTGGAACCAGATCTGTGAGATTTCAGTGACACTAGAAGTCAGGTCATGGTCAGCATGCTATGTCTACAATTGAGTAAGCAGGGCCTGCCAACCCCAAGTGGCCACACTTTACATTTTTATCAGAATTTGCTTCTAATGCACAAAGAAGGCAATGGCCTCAATGGCCATCTTAGAAACATAGATAACAGGGAACTCTATATAGCTTTTCTTACTCAAGTTACTCTCCTGAATTAGCCAAGTATTTATATTGAAAACAACATTGAAGAAAAGTGAAAGCTAGAGAAAACCTTGTTTCCTTTTTCTTTCTGTCCTTTTCTATTCATGAACTAGCCATTAGTAGAAATTGTTGGTAAAATATTCCATATCAAGAAGTGAAATTAAAAGAGATGTGTAAGTTTTGTGCAGGTAAAAAAATATATAAGTGCCTTCACAAGATAAAAAAATATTGTGAAACTTTGATGATTCCATGTATGAGGTAAAAGCTCTTATATATGCATTTATAACTGCCATTGCACAATATAAAAATGTACAGCATTTTGGGATTTTGGACAAATCTTGAATCTGTCAGGGGACGTGGAGAAAACTGGACAGATTCAAGATTTGTTCTAGAGACAGAGTCAGCTGAAATTGCTGGCAGCTTAGCTAAGAGTACTGAGCAAAGGTGAGGAGCCAAGGATAGCTAGTTTGGTGTTTGAATAACTGGTAAACTAGGGGGAAATCATAAAATAACATATATCATCTAATGTAATCCTTACCACAGTGCCACGGTGCTAGGAAATATATATCTGTTTAGTGATAGATGTATATCTCTCTGTATCTGTATCTATATCTATCTATTTATCTATCTATCTATCTATCTATCTATCTATCTATCTAAAGGAAGGATGCAACTGGTTGTCTAAAATCCCAAAACTAGTAAAGGGCAGATCCAGAATTCAAATCCAAAGTCCTGGAGCCCACAGAGATTTGTCCAATTGACTATACTGCCTCCAAAGATGAGAAGAAAGCTGCAGACTAATGAGGCTCATATGAGAATTATGGGGCCAATTGTGAATGGATATCTGTTGAGTAGAGCAAAGGACTCTATTCCTCCTCTGCTCTGATCTGTAGATTTTCCTGCTCTGCTAGTGATGCCATAATGAGTATCTCTTTCGCTATGACTTGTAAATTCATCTGTCTCCGTATATGGCATAATATCTTCTAGGATAGTTGTAGAAATTGAAAAATATGAGTGCATGAAACAGAGTATTTGCTCTGCTATATATTATATTATATTATATTATATTATATATTTGATATCATTTGTATTCTTCTTTATAAACTCTGTCAAATATATGAACTGTCATTTACTTTGTCTGCAGTTTGCAAGAATACTGAATATACTATCAAAACCATAAAAAATGACCGACATCCCACTCTATAAAAATTCAAAGTATTCTAAAGCATCATTATCCACTAAACACACAGAGATGCTGAAATTGGAAGGTTTAAATATGTCCTTGACAATTTATTATATATATATTTTAAAATAAGAGATCTTCTAATTAAACTATATCTTTAAATTATACATGGTTCCATTCCACTAGCAACAACAAAATAGCATATGACATAGAAATGTGTTTATGCCAAGAGTTTCAGTAATTCAATTGTGAAATAATGAATGTTTCATTATTTAACTTATGCTAATTTCTTAACTGTTCTCCACCTGCTTATTTAGATAACCAGAACCGGGATTTTTCTGTGAATATTTGGATCAAGTTCTAGTAAGCTGAACTGCTTTTACCCTTTTCTTCTTCTCAAAATGTGTTATTTCTCATCAAGCACACTGCTGAGAATTGGGGCTGAAGTTATTAGCTTCTCAACAGAGCTTTCACTGTCCCAGGAGGCAAAGTAAGATTTATTCCAAGTCAGAACCAAAATGAAGATATTGCTTTTAGTTCTGCAATAAGCTAAAGTAAGGGAAAAACTTAAAAACTTGTATTGTGGAACTCCCAGTGCTTTATTGTAATTTATTCATTTTCATGTCTCTCTCTCTCTGCATAGGCCTTGAGGTCCTTGCAAGTGAGAAATGCGTCCTAAACTCTTCCTATACCCACTCACTATTATAATGCCCTGACCATATGGTGTTCAATAAATGTCTGATGACTGAGTGAGTATTGAATAAAATCATTCTATCACTAGTACGAATAACTCCTAAACTTTCAATAGTTAAGTCTCCTGGCGGGGGCCATTGAGATTAATATGAAATAAAAGCAAGCAAACTGCAAAATCTGACTTACCCAGATTATAGGTTAATTGTATCATAAAGGCTTTGTGTTTTGTTTTGTTTCATTATTCTTTTATAGAGATGTAACTTCGGGGACTATTTGATCTGACATATTTGGGAAACAACAATAAACCGCCTCCCTTCCAGTAACAAAAGGGAGAGAATAGACTAGATGTTCTGGAATCAAATTGCCCAAGATCAAAAGCCTGCTCTTCCATTTACAGCCTATGTGGAGGTCAATAAGTTAACAATATTAAGCTCAATTTTATTCCCAAGCTTCATTTCTAAAATGTAGCTAATAATAGAATCTATATCACAGAGACGTTGTGATTTCAACATTTAAAAATAATTGCTCAGCATAGATCCAGTTGCATAAGATGAACTCGGTAATTCTTAACTCTTATTAATTTAGTATGCTGAGTTAGTACTTTTATCATTCAAGGTTCAAGGTAACTGTATTTCCTTTATTAGATCTTCCCTGGACTCCTCCACCATTTAATTTCTCCCTATTCTAATGTATATAGCACATTTTACCAGAAAAGGTGTTTGGGCACTTAGCATTTTTTCAGCATCTTGAATTTCTTCATATTTGTTTTATGAGTATAAGTCTGGTTTTCAATTGTCTTTTCACTTTAATAGGGACAAGTTGAATTTTTTTTTTTTAGGGTCTTGTGGCAGCAACTTCATAAAAAAGGGAAAGGGCTGGGTAGGGCAAGGTGATTTCTGGACATTGCCCAAATGTGGAAAGCTAGAGCGTGAACACCAGCTTTATTCTAGAGAACACCAAGGACTACAGCTAAAAAACACATTCCATCAGCAAGTTCTACAACAAGCCTACCTAAAATGAGCTAATTATCATCTGCCAAAGGCAAAAAAATGAGAGAGAAAGAAAATTAGGTAGACAAGTTTATACACTTAGGAGTAGAACAGGGAAAAATAGCTAAAGCACCCCCAAATCAGAGATTTTGAATCATTTTACTGCTTGGGGAGCCCAAGACTCATCCTTTTTTAATATAATATACTTTTTAACCTTTTAAAAAAGATAGTTAGATTACATAAATGTTACATAAAAAATATGGGGAATTCTCATATGCCCCACTCCCTCCCCCTCCCACACTTTCCCACATTAACAACATCCCTCATTAGTGTGTTACATTTGTTAAAATTGATGAACACATTTTGGAGCATTGCCACTAAGCATGGATTATAGTTTACATTGTAGTTTACACTCTCTCCGGCACGATTTTCTAAGTTATGACAAGATATATAATGGCCTGTATCTGTCATTGCAATGTCATTCAGGACAATTCCTAAGTCCCCAAAATGCCCCCATATTACACCTATTCTTCCCTCTCCCTCCCCTCAGAACTTCCAGTGGCCACTGTCTCCACATTAATCATAACAGTTCTTCCATTGCTAGAATCACAATAAGTCTATAGTAGAATAACTGTAAATCTACTCTAGTTCATCGTTCATTCCCCGATCCTGAGGATTCTGGGATGGTGTTGCCCACTCCACCTCTAATTGAGAGGGGGCTTAGATCCCATGGGGCAGATGGATGGGACTATCTTGCTTGCAGTTGCAGACTCTCTCTGGTCCTTGGGATGGTCGTTGTTCATCATCGTCTCCTTGTTAGTTGGCCTGGGTGAGTCCAATTAAGTGGAGATTAGGTATTGCAATGCTGTTGAGATTCAGGGCCCAGCTGGCACATGGACAGCCCAAAGATTTAAGTCTCTTGGACATATACCTATCCACTCTAGTACTAACTATAGGTTCAAATAGAAGGTGGCAGAAGAGCCTTGTGTAGGGAAACCACAACTGAGTCCAACTCTGTCACACTGGGAAGCACAAATTCCAAAGTTGGGCCTGCTGCCAGGGAACCAAACTCCTGAGCTGTCTGCCCTGCCTATAGTGCAAACATGCAACCTTATGGACACTGGTCATTGTCCTTGGATATATAAGCTCATTTTAAAGGTGCAAGATAAAAGGCGACATACAAATTGATTTTAAATTGTTGCAGGTATTAGTTTATTACACACATTATAAATCTCTCTTCAAGTTACCTGCCTTACTGCTTAGCATATTGAAAGATTTTACTAAATCTCAATGAATTCAACCAAGTTATAGGGCACAACTCTATATTTAAAAAATCTGAAAACATCAGTGTTTATTTTTGAGCCAGAAAATGGACACTAAAGATGTTTGTCTTCCTACAATTGCATCCTTTAAAACAAGGAAACTTCAGCTTCTATCCAAAACAGAGCAACATGGGCCAGATTTACCCTTCCACCTGAAACAATCATAAAATCATAAAAAGTCAACAAAATATAAATTCTTATTTATATTTTGGCAAAAGGACAGAGAGTGTATGATCTCACTGATTTGAAACAATTAGAATAAGCAAACTCATAGAGTCAGAATCTAGAATATAGGTTACCAGGGGATGGGTTAGGGATAGGGAATGTGACACTAAGGCTTAAAATGTACAGGGTTCCTATTTGGAATGATGGAAATGTTTTGGTAATGGATGGTGGTGATGGTAGAAAATATTGTGAATGTAGTTAATATCACTGAAATATATATCTGAATATGATTAAAAGGGGAAATGTTAGCTTGGATATATAGTAAAAATAAAAATTTTTTAAAATCTATGGAACTACACTACACAAACAATGGATTCTAAGTTAAACCATACACTTTAATTAATAGCACAATTATAAAAATATGTTATCATTAATTGTAACAAATGTTCCACACCAAACAAGGTATTGGTGGTGGGGCACTATATGGGAATCCTGTATTTTATGCATGATTGTTCTGTAAACCCACAACTTCTGTGACAAATGAAAACAAAATACTTGCAAAAAATTGTAAGACTCAGTAGTTTTCAAGAAACTGGACATCTGGCAGGGAAGAATTTGAGAGATGGGAAACAAATGAGAAGAGCCCTACAACTGCCTCAAGTTTACTGCTTTGACACCTTCCAGGCTGCAGTTCAGGGAAGGGAATTCAAGGGAGAGCTCAGCAGACTCCTGAGTTGAGAAGATGGAGCTGAAAATCCAGAAAGCAGGGCAGCTAGAGTTTGCAGGACAGAGGAGAGAACTGAATCCAAACCAACAAACAGAAAAACCCCTGAGGTCTGCAGATAAGAGAGAGCCCCTAAGTATTTGCTGGAGCGTTCTTCAGGCTATGCTTGTGAGGAAACTACCTGAGGTTGGAAAAAGAACTATCAGGAAAATTAGAAAAAACAGTGTTGGCAAGCACATAGCACAATAAATCTTGTTGTTTTCAAAGATGAAAATACATTTTTATAAATGTCAGAGATTTAATTTCCTTATTTTAAGCAAAAAATATTTTGCATTGATTTACTAGTAGATTTTAGGAAAGTGGTTGGATAATGGGTGTTTCAAGTTTATAAAAATTATTGAGCAGGTAAAACAAAATGCATGTACATTAAATAATGGCTTCTAAAAATAGACAGCAGCCTCAAACTGGGAACTTTCTGATGCCCCTCCATTTTGGAAAGGCCACTTCTCTTTGCGATCTGCTTTTCCCCCTGCACTGGGTTCAAGTGGACATAGAATCCTTGAATGAAAACAATATTATGAAAAGGATTATTGGAAGTGGTCTGTGTATGGACCACCTTCCAATAAAAACAAACCTGATCAGTGGTGTTTAAATACAAATCAGGCAAGTGAAGGCTTTTTTTTTTTTCTCCTGGGTCCCTTTGCATAGAGAAATCCCTTTGTCCATTTAAAATTGGATTCACATTCCTAGAACCTAACTGCATGCAGCTTTTCAGGTCTTGCATCTACTGTGCAAAGGGAGGTACAGTTTTCTAGTGTAGTATAGACTGATGCACAAAAGAACTAGGGTTGAGGGTAGATGTGGCTAACTTTCCTGTCTGATAAGGTGGGGATGGCCCCCCTGCACTGATAAGGTTCACAACCATTCTATCAGCAAGTTCTACCACAAGCCTAGCTAAGATGTGCTAAATATCTCATCCCCTATGTAGGAGGCATTATTACTATAGCTATTTTACTAAAAAGAAAACCAAGGCTTTGTGAGGTTTGACCAAGGTTAGGAATTTAATAAGACAGAGCTGGGAATTGAACCAAAGTTAACTACTGTACTGTACTCCTATCGTAAAATACAAAAACCATGTGCCTGGCTGACAATGTTCTTTCTTGGCAATCATGCTCAAGAGTAGAGGGAGAAGCAGGAAGCTATGATATTAAATTAATATTTATTTAGATTCCCATGAACATCAGGAATGAATTTCATCCTGACTGTTCTTCTATAGTTGTGATTTTCTACCTGTGGTTAAAAACCTTCAAAGAGCTGTGTGCCTTCTTCAGGGAGTTGAGAGAAGTAGTATAAGAACAGGTTGCCCTTCTGCAGTCAGACAAAAATCCAGGAGCCACTCTCTGAAAGCGAAAAGTGAATGTTCAGAGAAGAGATCCAATTAGTCAGTCCTTGATACCTAGAGAAGAAAGTTCTAAAGGTGGGAGGAGAGAAGAGCCTGAGTGGTGACCTGAGGACCATGCAAGAGCCGCTGGATGTGAGGAACCGGCAGGTGGTTCTTGGGTTTCTACACTCCCTCACCCCCACCTTCCCCACTTCTCACCGCCCCCACCATTGGGGTTAGGTTCCCATATCATTTGTTTATCCTATCTTCATACCTTGCACACAACATATAATTATGGGAATATTTGTTGGATTCCCTTCCTAGACTGGGGAGCATCTCCAGGGAAAATTCTGTGGTTTTTATTTACCATTCCCTAGCTCAATGATACAGGCCCTGAAAGGTGCACAGTCTATATTTGTGGAATGAATCACTAAATAAAATAAATAACTGTCACAGATATTATTGCAGGCTCCCCACCACCACTACTAGCTAGCGAGGGCCCAGGGATAACAAGCTATCATCCTGCAACTTGGAGAGATTCCCTACTTGCCCATATGTTCTTTCCCACTCTTACTGTTTCTCTTTCTTCTTTGTCTTTCTTTCTACACAAAAAGTCACAGAGACTAAAGAATTCATAAGTTTATACTTCACTGCTTTTCTGCATACGATTGTAGGATCTTCTCAAAAACAACACAGAAAAGTCCCCCTTTGCATATCCAAGGAAACTACAGAAATAGGATGGGCTACTCTGCTTTGGCTACAATAGGATATAAGACTTTAGAGAAGGAAGAGTAATGGGAGATCCAATATATAAGTATAAAAACTCGGCTTTATACTTATTGTCATGGTTAACAGAAACTAAAACCAACCATATGGTATTTCTCTCTATGCATTGTCTACTATGTGTCAGGCATGGTTTAAAGTGTTTTATATTTGTTAATGATTTAATTCTTACAACCATTAGAATAATTACAATTATTATTCCTAGTTTATATTTATAATAAGGGTGCACAACTTGTTCAGCCCCATATAGGTAAGCAAGGGGAGAAGCCCATGCCCCCATTCAAACCCAGGCATTTGGACTTCAGAGCTTGCACCCTGAACTGCTTTATCCCGTGGCAGAGATGTTCATTATAGCTAGTCCTGCTTATCAGTAAGGAAAATATTCTTTAATCTACGCTATATATATATATATATATATATATATATATGGGTGTGCGTATGGATATATAAATTGATATTTATAGTATATATATAAAGTGTCTCATAGTCTAATAAAGGTCTAAACTCATTACTTATCCTAAAATACTTATTTTGTAAGTATAGTGCAGTATTGCTCTTAAAGCATCAATTGATAATCCTTCTCAAAATAAAACCAATGCCTCCATCCAATAATTATAACAGCAGCATTCATATGTTGAGCCCTCTTTATGGTACAGACACTGAACTCAACCTTTCCATGAATTACCTCCTCTAATCCTCCCAGCCCACCGAGGTAGACATCATTATTTTTCCAGTTTTGCTGCTGAGGAAACAGGGCTATAAATAGGCAGAGCCAGCTCTGGCTGACCCCTAAACTCACCATCATACACACTATGCTCTATTGCCTTAAGTCTCAATTAACAATTCTTTTCAGCTTACTTTTTTTTTTTAAGTTTTTTTTGAGTCCTTGGTTAGGTACCTATGAAATTCCTGCCAGATCCAGGTATAGATCTTTGTTCTTTTCTATGAGTTTCATCTTCCAGATTCCCTGGCTCCTGGGAATCATCCTGACTTAAATTGCTAAGTGGTTAGCTGTCCTGTCATTTGTCTGACCTTACCAAGTATGTGTCTTTGGTTAGTCCCTGTCTCTTGGAATCGGCCTTGTGGTCCTGTGTGATAAACTGATCTTTTCCACCACTAAGTCTTCATCTGAACTGTTGGCAAAGATGGTACAATGGGGAAAATAAGATGGCCCTTGGGTGATTAAACTACAAATCAGCACCTTATGCATGATATTAGAGCTGCCTTAAAATGCAAAAGATCTTTTTGCAAAGCCCTCTTAAAAAAACAGTGGCTCCAAGGCTGGCAGTGTTTAACTGCAACCACCTCAAAAGCTCAATTTTTAGAAAAATCAAGCATCTATCAAAAATTGGTTTGGTTAATAATGGAACATGGAAATAGCAAAAAGTTAGAGACAAATGCTGGCAACATCTTTTCAAGCTGTGCCCTGGGAGAAGGGGTCCTGATAACAGACTCAACCTGAATGATCTGGGTAACAAGTAGTTCTTTAGGTAAATGCATCAATCTACACTATTTGGGGATTGTTGAATATTCAAATCATAATGAACTCAAATTCACCCTGTTTTAATGTTAACCAAAGTTCGTCCACAATTTGGCTTTAATGTAATGTGCCACAAGAAGAGAATTTTGTCCAGGAGATGTAAGGATCAGATTCCTCTGGCAATTATCTATCTCATTGCAAATGAATCCCTAGCTACTCTTGTTCTGAACATCATTTCATGGGAGCTGGGTTAATGCAACTCAGCGTTCAGATCTAATCAAGTCTGGGATACACCTGACAAGATCAAGTTTCTGAGTCTAGGGAGCTGAGGGTCAGCTATAAAGCCTCAGAGAAGCCAGTCCACTGGCCTTTGCCAGTGACATCCTGACCTCATTTTCCTTTGGATGCCTGCAGCAACATCTCACTGTGCTCTTGGAATGCTTTAGAAGAGAAAAGAATAATCTGTCAGGAAAGCCTCACTTCCTTCCATGACATAGAGGAGACATAAAATTGGTCTCTGTTTTAGCAAGCTGCAGCTTGGTACATAATGAGACATGTAGCCATAAATAAAGACTCAAAGTTTGTGCAAGAACATACTAAGACAGATGCCAAAGCTTGTGATTGCAATATACTGCATATTACTGAAACTTTTCATAAAATCTAATGAGATTCTAACTTCTAAGGAAAGAAACATAGGGAAGCTTGTAGCAACATAATTGGATGACACCTTCTGCCCAGAGGGCAAAAGAAGCTAAAAAGCATAACTGGTATTTGTGCTCCTAAAAGGCAGGGATTCAGGAAGATGTTTAAAATCCAATAAGTCCAATTTTGATTGCATTATCTTTTGAACACTAGAATGAAAATTTTTGAACAAAGGGTTCCAGAAAGGGTAAATAAAAAGTTCCCACCAATCAAGTTTTATTGAATAAGATCATTCAAACTGTGAAGCTCTTCTGTGATGGAAATGAGGAGCAGGAGCAAGCTAAAGAAACTGCCCTAGCCCATGTTTCTAACTGTGTGCCTGAACTCTGTGTAAGAGGCTCCTTATTTTAGAGGTAGCATCAAGAACTGGGAAAAGAGTTCACTCTGATTAAAGGCAGAGGTAAACAAAGATAATAAAGGAAGCAGAGAAACTTAATGAGTCCTGTGTTTCATTTTCTGTATTTTTTTCATTAACACAGAACACAGAATTCCTGACAGAAATGCATGAGGGTTATATGTGGGATCAAGGAGGGAAACAGTGACAATCTCCCTTAACCCAGAGAACTGCAGAGTGAATATTAACAAGCCGGTAACAGAATAAAGATGGAAAATGTGAGTGCAATCATGTTTGTGTCATTAAAAAGCCTTAGATATGTCCCAGGTAACATAGGGAATATCTCTAGTCTTCACTTACAAGCAAAGAGTTCAAGGGAAATTCTTAGACTTTTAGTGCAGCATATTTCCACCTTTCTTTAGGTCACAGGCTACTAAAGGCTCAGTTCAGTGGTAAATTTACTGAAAAAAACTATAGGCTCCATTTCTCACATATGTGACTCTTCTAAACCTCAGCTGCCTCACTTGCTAAATTGGGATAAAAATATTTACCTCATAGGGTTATGAGAACTAAATAGGATATATTTCTAGAGGTTTCAATACATTGCCATTAACCTTTAATATGGTTTCATATTTATATGTTTATTTAATCTTTCAACAAGAAACCTAAGCATTATAAATTGTATACTGTCTTTCTTATGCTATACATCCCATGTAAAATTTGTATAGATTATACAGAGAATAGGGTATTTTGCATAATCATGTGTGTTAACTTATTAGATAATGACATAAAAAAGCAAGATAGGACCCAGAATAAGACCTCAAAAAAATAGCTGTTTTCATCTTTTTCTTTAGCTACCATGTGCCCCTAAGGTGAATGAAAATCTAGGATGAAATTAATGATCTTTCTTCCTTCATCATGATTTATAAATGTGATTATATTTTGGATAAACAAACTTGAAAACTTTTGGATAAAAGAGGTTTCATTTATTAGAACTGGGCAGATGTCAAGATACTCTTTAGTATGGTTAAGTCTTCCTAATGGTTCAGAAAAGACTCTGGGGATAATGAAGCAGAAATAGGTGTAGCAAAGCCTTCCTGTTCCTTCCCCAGAATGGCCAAGACAACGCCCAGACAAATGGCATTGGTATTTGGAATAGAATGTGTGCCAGCATCTTCACTCTCACTTGAATATTAATATGAAATGATTAATGAACCTGTTGTCAACAGGTTAAATTAAATAACAATGAAGAGATTAAGTATGCCTTTCCTATTATGGAGTGCTGCATTTTAAGTCCTAATGTATAAAGCAGACCATTAGTTTTCAGTCAGACTTTGGAATAGATTTATTTATGAACTTATCTCACCTCTTCTGCAAGCAAGTCAGATGGCAAATGGTTATTTCTTCATTCTACTTAAAGAATTGAAAGCTTGTTCCACCAGTAAATAATGCAGATCTCTGACCCTGAGATTTTTACATAACTGTCATTTTCTGACCAGTTAGTATGGATAAGTAAGATATTCAGGACTTAATACCTCACCCTACTTCTGAGACTCTCAGTGAAACTGCAGTATCTAAGGTGTGAAAAACCTAGGGGACCTCCATATGAAAATGTAATTTATAATCATAGCACATCTTTAATAGCATCTGTCACTGTTCCCATAGTATCAGATATTCAGTGACTTTTGCTTACAATTAGAATAGATGAAAAAAGTGTGCATCCACTCCTCTGATCTGGGATGAATTATTGTTCTTTGTATACTTCCCCAGGTTTTATTAGACCCCATTATCTCTCAGGTAGACTCGTTTTCTGATGAGAAATGGTGAGAACTGTTCAGTGAAGATTGAGACAGGAAGTTACACATAGGAAAATGGATCTCTAGATCTGTCATTTATTTTTCAACTGATATGTATACTCCATTAGGTGTGTTAGATGTTACTAAATATTTTGGAAGAAAGGAATGCACAAACAAGACTAATAAATAAGCTAATAGAGAATGTGTGTGTGTGGGGGGGGAAGAGATTTGAAGAGATGTGACAATGATAACCTCATTTTGAGAAATTTTAAAATGCATCTCTGGGTCATGAATTTTAAATTAAATACTACATATTAGTCACTCAATGTTATTAAAAAATAAGTAAAATAAGACTTTTTGGTGCAGTTTAGTCATACATTTACTTAAACTCCATGAGGCACATGTCTTCACAAAACAATATTGTTACAACTTCTACCTTATCTAAATTAAGAATAGCTATATGGGAAAACTAGCTTACATGTACTGTCATATCACTTGTCTAGCTAGTGTCCAAGAAATATTCCAGTTTTTAATAAATGGGACTTTCATAATTTCCTAAGAGATTGTACAGCTGACAACTTCACAATGTATCTCTTTAAATTTAATTTGGGTAAATTTCTTTGGGATTGATCCAAGAATTCTTTCTAGTTTTGTCACCCTTATGTCAATCTTCAGAATTTTGCCTTTGACATGCTGAAAGTCCAATAGGATATGTCCACTCAAGTCCCATGCTTTAGTGCAGTCATTTTACTTTAGAATCCCATTGGATCCACAAAGATGACTAGTGGTTTGTGAGTTAACTAGCTGCTAACAACGGTGCTGCATCCTTTACATCTCTATCAAAATTAGTAACTCCTTTGAGAATAACTGGCAGAGGGGCTGGCTCTGGGTGCTGTGTGCACCCTGTGGCTGTCTGTCTTCCAACTTGAGGTAGCCTAGCAACAAGCTGGAGCAGCAGGGAGGGCTACAAGGTCCCTAGCTGGTACTGCACTAGCACACACCCTACAGACTTGGTCCATACCTTGGATGGTCTTCTTGCCAGCAAGGCATTTCACAGTGCAAAGAGCTTTTGCTGTTACAGGGCTGATTGGTTACATGCTCCTTGACTCCTAAGTTCCCTATCAATAAGTAAAGTAGGACAGGGATGGGGTTCCTCTCCAGAAGTACAATCAATGGAGTGTCTAGCTGTGATGAATTCAAGCTTACTTCTCTGAGGGGGCTAAGAGGTTGTGGGACTCTGTGCCTTCTCTTCATCTCTTTCCTGGTTTGTTCTAATACCTTTGATTTTATGCCTACACTGTGAGTTCCTAATGATGTCATCTCTATAATGATGTCATTATAGAGAGAAAGTCATGGGGGAGGAGCAAGAAATCACTAGAACCCAGAAGAGAAAGGAGAGGACTGTTATCACCCTGTGATGGGAAAGCCAAGGAACCCAAGGATTGCTGGCCAGCCACAATGCTACCAACCCTTGGAGGAAGCAAGCCTTCTAGCCTCTGAAACCAATAAATTCCTGTGAGCCAGTAAGTTCCTATATCAACCCATTGTGTGGGTATTTGTCATAGCAGCAAGGAAACTAAAACACCTAGTTAACCCAGAAACTTAAGACAGGTATGTTGATTTCAAGATTCTTATTAGATGCTTCTGTGCATACACACACACACAATCTTTATCATCAGCAAACCTGATGATACCACAGGGGCTTTGAAACAGATGAGTTGCTTAATTTGTGCTTATTGAATAACTGAAGGGAACCAGTACAATAAACATAAAAAATAAAAGAAGGAATTTTCTTTTTTGCCCTAAAATAAACAATCTTAACATATGCTCTTAACAAATGTCTGGACCAAAAGCAGACAGTAAAATAAGAAATTTGTTTAATCCACAGAGTAAATAAACTTCATGCATTGTAGGGTGACTTTTACCAAATATCACTGGTTCTTCTACATTGCTTCTGTTCAAATAATCTTCAGCCTACATCTCTCTTTTTCTACTTTCCCATCTGAATGGCTGCTTTATAGCTTTCACATTTATGCCAGATATGTTTTTCTCACCTGTCTCTCTTTCCCTTTTGCTCTTTTTTGTTTGAACTTTTCTATTTGCTCCTCATGTGGCTTCTTTTTCCTTTTATCATTGCCCAAAAATCAGAGAACCATTTTAATTGGAATGTTTGGTTTCACAGAAAAGAAAATCAAAGTCCATCTGTCAAAAAGTTTGTCAGCATCTGGTTTCCACATGTGAGACTGGAGGCTCTTTCCACTCTCCTAGAATATATATTGCCAAAACTGGAGCACACTGTTCTAACATTAAGGGGAAAATGGCAAAATGCAATTCCAGAAGCTTATGGTGGAGAAAGAAATTATTTTTATCTTACATGAGCAGTGAATTCTTAGTCCTTTTTTTATTTTATTTTTCCACTTGGACAGCTGTGTGTGATAGCTTTCCAGATAGAGTTGTATCTTCAGGTTTTTAAAAGTCTATTCTGTTTTGTCTTCTATTGGATTTTGCAGTTTATTATTTAGCATTAATTTCTCTAATGATATTACATTGAGAAGTGGACTTTTGAATAAGTAATAAAATTCCAGATTTTACTGTCTGTGTTTGTGGGCATTCTGAGTAAAAAAGTCAAAGGTAATTGGACTCAGATGAAAATATTAAGCAAACTCTTGGTTTCATTCTACATTCACATTGATTTTTAAAAAATCATCCACTAACTGTTTTGCTTTTTTTATTTTTTAAGCCAAAAACCCTCTCTTTTCAGGATATCACACTTCCAAGTAAAGGACACCTATTCTACGTTTTTTTCTAAGCCCTATCTATAAGTACCAAAGCTTAAGCTTTCAGGATCTTTCAAAGAAAATATAACAACAGCACCAAAACACAGATATCTAGTTCAAGTGCCTTGCATTACTAAAAAATGTGACCACAGAAAGGTGGTGATTAACAAACTTGCCCAACATTACTTAGCTGTTTTGTGGGAGAGCCTGCAATAAAAAAATAAGAGTTACACAAAATACACCTTGCTTGGTGAGGTGTGTCAAATTTTAACTTACCTCAGGGGCTCTTAACAAGGGGTCTATGAGCTTGAATTTAAATTGGAAAAAAACATTATTCTTGTGGGGATGTGTTGGTGAGGGTGTGATATATTTATTAAATAATACACAGTATATTGTGGACTTGGTAAGGGGCCGTGGTTTTCCACTGACTGGCAAAGGGGTCTGAGGAACAAAAATGGTTAAGAGCCCCTGCCTTGCCTTCCTTTATTAGTAATAACTTTTAAATAATTTGCTGATCTAAGTGAAACATGAAGGATATTGTAATTTTTGCAAGGATCTTTTAGAAGAAAATGCCCAACCTTTGATATAATTTATGACTGCTTCATTAGTAATATATTAGATGGGAAAAAGTGCAACCAATTTGATTTGATAGTTATGGTGAATAAACTCATGGCTCCAGTTTATTTAAAAAATAATAATAATAAAGGAAAAGAAGGTAGGACAAAGAGTTCACCTAAAATGTATCATTATATCCAAGATTTTCAGGGATGGGACATGTTATGGTTTGAAGCCCAGAAAAACACGTTCTTAAAATTAATCCTTTACTGTGGTTGTAAACCCATTGTAAGCAGGACCTTTTGATGAGGCTACTTCAGTTAAGGTGTGTCCTACATCATTCAGGATGGGTTTAAACCCTATTACTGGAGTCCTATATAAATGGAATGAATAAGAGAGAGAGAAAGCCACGGAAGCAGGGAGCTGAAATCAATAAAACCTAGAAGAAAAAGGGAGAGACCAGCAGATGCTGCCATGTGCCTTGGCATGTAGCAGAGGAGCTAAGGATAGCTGGCAGCCCGTCTTCGGGAAGAAAGCACCACCTTGATGATGCCTTGATTTGAGCATTTTCCTGGATTCTAACCATGAACAAATATATTCCCATTGTTTAAGATGAACCATTTCATGATATTTGCTTTGAAAAAGACTAGGAAACTAAAATGGATATGGATCTGAAAGTTAAATACTACTACTACTACTAATAATAATTAAACCCTTCATATTTGCAGTGTTTTATAAGTCACAAAATGCATTTGCATATTTTAGCTCATTTAATTGTCAGAGAGCTATGAGATAGACATCCTTATCCCATTTTATACATGAGAAAGTTGAGGTTCAAAAAGCCAAGGAACTTTCTCAAGTTCATGTGTATAATAAGTAGGTAGAGCTCACTGCAGCCCACCTACCACACAGAGACTCAGGAAAAAAACTATTCCATCTATGGTGGGCATTTAACCCAATGAAGGGTGATCAACAAAGTAAGTACAATGGCTTCTTAGAGACTCTAAGTTCTTTTAGGAACTTCCTTCCTTTGAAGCACCATAATTTCCTTCTAGCAACTAACTTCTTCCTACCTGTGAGTCTTCATCGTGAGAACACTACTACTAATACTAGTCCAAAAGCTTCTCCTGGCTTCCGAACACCTTGCTTCACCTCATGAACAAATGACCCTCAAGCATCTTTCCTCTTTAGGGTAAAATACTGGTTGTCAGATGTGGATGATATGTGGCCCATCTCAATTCAGTTCTCTGTACATGATAATACTTTTAGCTCGGAAGTCCCACAACTAAATGTCTTAATAGTCATTCATTTTTGGGGAGGGGACAGTGTACTT
>JAQZBX010014230.1:0-36117 GCA_029593785.1 Cabassous unicinctus
CTTTTTTTTTTTTTAAGGATGATATCATTGTTATAACTGTTATACAGATAGTAAAATATAGCAACTAAAATTTTTAAGTGGTTTACAGTATAGTTTACAATTTAGACTGTACAGTTTAATAATTTTTGATGATATTTACCATGTCCTGTGTCCATTAGTGTAAGGTTATGAAGAGTGGACTTGGTGGTGTTCTGTTGTAGACATATTGTGATTCAAGCAATGGAAGAAATTGTAATAGTGAGGTTGAGCCGGTAGCCACTGGACATTTTTGGGGCAGGGAGAGGAGGGGCAGTTGAAATACTCGGGTTTTTTTGGGACTTTGGGGGCTGTCCTGAGTGGTGAAGCAGCGACGGATGTAGGCCATTTTCCATCAGAATATACCATGCAGAACTGGGTGGGAGAGAGTGTGGTCTGTGATGTGAACTGTGGTCTATGCTCGGTGGCAAGGCCCCAGGATGTGTATATCCATTGTGGGTGTTGTACCACATGGATGGGGAATGGTTGTGTGGGGTGTTGTTGGGGGTGTGGGCCATGGGGAACATGGGAATCCCTGTAGTTTCTGAGTAATATTTGGGTAATCTAGGCACCTTTAAAAAATGTATATATATATATAACAAATAGCATTTATGTACACAAACAAACAAAAAAGATCCAATTAGAGGACACAATCCATTATCAAAAAAAAAAAAAAGAAAGAAAAAAAAGATGCTGTTTCACAGATGGTATGCTATGGGCAATCGGTAAATGGCAGCATCATTTAAAAAGGTTTTCTCTCTCAGTTCAGCTATGGGTGATCAGGCACAAGGCAGGGTATAATGGTGGTTCTCCCCAAATCAAGGCTTCAAGTGACCCTCTCTCCCATGAAACTAGTACATCTTGTCATATGATAAGGGAAAAAGTTGGGGAAGAAAACAAAGAAATTCATTTTATGTACATATACAATCATACTTATACAAAAACAAGGAAGCAGGATTCATGACTATTAGTCCTCATTTCTGTAACTGGCCATATGGTCGAAGTTCATATTTATCACTACATTCTTCCACTACCCATTCCATGTTCCCATTACCCTCTGCAAGCACTTCAGCTGGCCGTGGTTCTTTGCCTGGTGTGGTGACCCAAATTTTCATTCCTGAAAATTCTGAGCCATTGTTAGTCCTTCTTGGATTGTGTTTTTGTAATTTTCCATTGACTTTAATCACAGGGCATGGCTGTACTAAGAGACACCCTAGAGGATTTCCTGTATTCCAGGCAAACTCTTTTTTACCCTCACTATGTAGATGCAGTCCTATTTCCCCTTGATAGTCAGGATCGATCACCCCAGCTAGTCCAATAATTCCTATATTTGCTTGTTGCTTTAGAGGTAAGAGGAGCCCCAAATGGCCAGGTGGCAGTTTTAACTTCCAGTTAAATGGAATCATTGTGTGTTACCTGGTGGCATGACTTTTTCTTTTGAAACTAAGACCTGTAGACCAGCAAAGCTTAAGTTTTCAGGGAAAGGAAGTAAAAATATTCCCAGTGGGTAACAGGGTAATAGTGAGTAGAGCCACTCCTATTTCCGCCACTTGATTACTGGACCCATGAATCCTGGCTATTGGAGAAAAAGCACCATAGAGTGGATACTGATATAGAGCATACACAGCATTCTGGAGATCATTGCTCCAGCTCTCCACTGTTTTGCCACCTAGTTGACACCATAATTGAGCATTTAAAAGGCCATTCCACAGTTCTATCATTCCAGCTGCTTCAGGATGATGGAGAACATGGTAAGAACAGTGAATTCCATGGGCTTGTGCCTATTTTTACACATCATTTTCAGTGAAATGGATTCCTTCATCAGAAGCAATGCTGTGTGGAATGCCATAGTGGTAGATAAGACATTCGATAAGTCCACAGACTGTAGTTTTGGAAGAAGCATTGCATGCAGGAAATGCAAAACCATGTGTAATCTAGTTTTAAAAAAATCCCTGCCCCTTCCATGGTGTAAGTGGCCCAATGTAGTCAACCTGCCACCAGGTAGCAGGTGATCACCTCAGGGAATGGTGCCAAATTAGGGTCTGAATGAGGGTCTTTGCTGCTGACAGATTGAGTACTCAGCAGTGGCTGTAACAAAGTTAACATTGGTGAAGGGACGTCCATGTTGTTGAGCCCATGCATATCCTCCATCCCTTTCTCCATGGCCACTTTGTTCATGAGCCCATTGGGCAACAACAGGAGTGGTTGGGGAAAGAGGCTGAGCATTAGCCACAGAATGGGTCATCTTATCCATTTGATTATTAAAATCTTCCTCTGCTGAAGTTACCCTCTGGTGAACAGTCATGTGGGACACAAATATATTCATGTTTTTTGCCCACTCAGAGACGTCTATCCACATATCTCTTCCTCAGACCAATTTGTCACCAGTTTTCCAAAAATGTTCTTTCCAAGTCCCTGACCATCCAGCAATGCCATTGGCAACAGTCCATGAATCAGTGTACAAATTCACCTCTGACCATTTCTTCTTCTAAGCAAAATGAACAACCAGGTGCACTGCTCGAGGTTCTGCCCACTGGAGAATTTGCCCTCACCACTGTCCTTCAGGGATATCCCAGAAAAGGGCTGCTGTGCTGCAGCTGTCCACTTTTGGGTGATACCAGCATATCATGCAGATCCATCTCTAAACCAGGCCTTAGTTTTCTCTTCCTGAGTCAACTGATTGTAAGGGACTCCCCAAGAGGTCAGAGCTGTGGGCTGAGAAAGAGAAGGTAACATGGCAGTGGTGGTGGCCATGGGCATTTGGACTTTTTCCTCATGTAACTTACTTTTGCCTTCAGGACCCACTCAAGTCCTATCTCATATATACCACTTCCCCTTTATTATGGAGTGCCACTGTGCATGCCCAACTTTGCTGTTTGGTGGGTCAGACAATAACCAGTTCATGATAGGCAACTCAGGTCTTATGGTAACTTGATAGCACATGGTTAAGTGTTCAGTCTCTACTAAGGCCCAGTAGCAGGCCAAAAGCTGTTTCTCAAAAGGATAGTAATTATCTGCAGAGGATGACAGGGTTTTCTCCAAAATCCTAAAGGTCTGCAATGCGATTGTCCTATAGGGGCCTGTTAGAGGCTACAGACAAGATCTCTATTTGCCACTGAAACTTCCGGCACCATTGGATATGCTCGATCATATGGCCCAAGTGGTATTGCAGCTTGCACAGCAACCTGGACCTGTTGCACAGCCTCCTCTTGTTCTGGTCCCCAATCAAAAGTAGCAGCTTTTCTGATCACTCAGTAAATGGGCCAGAGTAGCACATCCAAATGAGGAATGTGTTGTTTTCAAAATCTGAAGAGACAAACTAAGAGTTTTGTCTCCTTTTTGGTCATAAAGAAGGGCCAGATGCAATATCTTATCCTTCACTTTAAAAGGGATGTCTCCACATGCCAGACAGACACCACTGGACCCCTAGAAATTTCACTGAGGTGGAAGACCCCTGTATTTTTGTTGGATTTATTTTTCATCCTTTCTCATGCAAATGCCTTATGAATAAGTCTAGAGTCTTTGTTACTTCTTAATAAATATGCTATTTTCCACTAATATTTCTATTTGTGATCCAATCCACTCTACATTAGTCACTGATGTTTTATAGTATATTTTAATAGCTGTTAGGATAAATTTTCCTTCATTGTTCTTCTTCAGAGATTTATTGGCTATAATTGCATATTTCTTCACTTAAACATGTACCAGCATATTTATTTTTAAAGTTTATGTTTTAATTAAGTATCATATGCAATATGTCACCTATTATAGTGTGAATTATCATTAAAAGATTGATATTTTCTTTCCAAGATAACAAGGATGTACCATTGCTCAAGAATATTCTTTCATATTTCAAGAGTAGTTTATCATTTTACTATTTTCTCCAAATTTTTTTCCTGACCACTTTATTTTCTTATTGTTTTATAAATGAATCATTTCTCATACCATTTTAAGTCAGTGTTTCTCATAAAAATGCTGTTGATGTCTGCATATTAATTCCAAGTCCCTAATTTACTAAAATTCCCACTGCTGTGAGAAATATTTCAGGTGATTGAAACAGTTTACAGATAGATATCATAGTATCTGAAACATGTCCACTTCTGATAGGATGAAAGGGGAGTTTTCAACCTATGCTTGAGGTTTTCTCTGGGTGATCAACTAATATCTTGGGGTGATTGGGTGGTAAGCACCATGCTCACAGACTTGTGTCCTGCCAGGCAAATTGGTTGTATTTATCTATATGGAGTTGGCATCAAGACACGTGTAGTTGTTGTCATATGTCAGAATTGTGTTTTGAAGTGTCCTACTTGGGAACAGTTAAGCATTTTGAAGAGGGGGTGAACATAAGTTGTAGAGACATATGGAGTGCTATCTATATGGTTAGTGCATGTAGGTTTAATAGGTAAGCCAGTTAGGCCACTAACTCAGGGAAAAACTTTCATTGAACTTGATAACAGGCCTAGCAATTGCAGCACATGAGAAAATAGGTGCTTGTTTCAGCACAGCAAGTTAACTAGATAACTAGTACTCCAGTGATGGTTTGAGGTACTGGGGATTTTGTGGCTGCCTGGGATGGTCCCAATGAAATATAGTTGGGAGCTGATGTCAGGGTAAGCCCTGTTGTTGGTGTGCTTTCTAGAAGCCAACATAAGTTGAATCAAGACAAGCACTTTAGTGCAAAGACTACACTCCAGTCAAGGGGCATGTCTATTGTGAGTCAGGGGAAGGTAAGGTTGTTGGGAATGGTGGTCAAATTTGGGCATTGCAACACAGAGTCCTCTAAATTCCAGATTTTCTGCTTAATGGCCAATGCTGTATCACACTCTGACTGGTGCCAAAAGGTATTCTCACAATAGGGGA
Source organism: Cabassous unicinctus (assembly GCA_029593785.1). NCBI lineage: Eukaryota > Metazoa > Chordata > Mammalia > Cingulata > Chlamyphoridae > Cabassous > Cabassous unicinctus. Next base: position 4,876 of record JAQZBX010014230.1, read on the forward strand.
CATAGCCATGAGATTTGCATCAAAACCTGTGGTTATCTCAGCTAGATGCAACTCTGTTGTGTGTCTGAAATTTCCAGCAATGTTGGACAGTGATTGTCTTAGAGATGACCATATGGCTGCCTCTGGTCACATGAAGTCTGAAACCTCCCATGGTGAGTTCTTGGGTTAAGGTGGAGTTTTGTGTGGTATTGCCATCTCCAGGAGCTAAATCTTGTGCCGAGTGTATGTCACTGAGATGGGACTCCACAAGGCTTGCTAGAAGGAGGAGTGTGTGGCTGTGCAAACTGATTGTAGGCATAAATCTGTGAGGTGCTTCAAAATATTTCTTTGCATCCTGTTCTTTTGTTGCTTCAATTACAAAGGCTTAGCCTCTGCTTGTGTTCTGGGGAGCATTCTGACAAGACTTGAGTGACGCCATCTGGGATAAGCATAGATGCTTCTATACCTAGGCAGAGTAATTTAGAAGTGCACACATTTCCCTGAGTTAAGGATAAATTTAGGATGTTCCTCCTATAAGTTAAGCTCAAGCTTTTCAGGACCCACTGTGGGTCAGTGCTGCATAACAATATCCGTCAATTTAGGTGAACCCTGGGATACTCAAGGGCCCTTTCTCCTGATTTTGGAATTTGGTCTCCAATAGTGGCAGGTTTAGTAGAATTTAGACACTTGTGCCATTGGGTCCATTTACTCTATAGGGTCTGATTTGCTCCACTTGGATCCAGATTTGTAGGCACTTGGAGAATAGCCCTTCTAGTACTGCTTTGCAGCAAACTCCAGTGGCCCAGTCTGGAGTGCAATTTCTGACCAAGTGTGTCTTGTTCCAGCAGTCCCCTAGGCTTCTGGACCCTGGCACAACAGGAGCCCCATGAACCAGGTTATACATAAGATTCCAAATAATGCTACCAACAAAGAACATCACCATTTTATAATTCAAGGCTCTTGAATTGGGGCCTTCATGTTGACATTCATTAGGGGCTTGCATTCATTAGCATTTCATCAGTGTTCTCTTCCACCTTTGGCAGAGGTCATACCTTGTAATTGTACTTCCATGTGTTCAGTGCCTGATGGTGTTGATGTCCACTAATTTGAGGGATTCTTCTATTTGCATAATGCCCCAAACTGTGCCCTCCATGGAACATGGATCAATGATTTTAAATTGCTCTGGGGAAGAGTGGGTAGGAGATAGGAGCCCGTCATCAAAGTCAGCTGAGACTACTGGAAATTGTACGTCAAGCAGGTAAGTGCAGTCTAGCAAGAATATTGTGAGTTGGCTTTTTGCCAGTGGGCTGGAGCTGTTAATTATTAATCATTCATGGTCACTATCATCCCCAATCTGTTTGGCAGTAGATGTTAGAAGGCAAGATCATCAACTTTTTCAGCCATATGGGGAGGTGTAATTGTGGGGTAAAATGTAGATGATATTGTCCCTGACATTGTTTGTATGCTCCATGATTACAAGGGGAGGAACCATTGTGGGTTCATCCCTGTTGTGATGGGAAGAGTGATGAGTATTTGTAAGAAGTTAAGAAGTGTCAAGAATTCAGGCAAAAGCTTGGACCATTTGGGAGTCCATTACCCATTTTGTAAGTTTAAGAGAAGGGATTTAAGAGGCTATTGTGAGTTCCATGAAGCCAGAAGCCAGGGTACGATTGGCTAAGTGGACATTCCATAGTACCTGGCTCAGTAATTCTGATTCCCAGTTAGCTGTAGCAGTAAAATAAGAGCTTGGTCTGAGTCAGTAATGTCTGTTGGGCCAAAGAGGGAAATCAGTAAAATAAGAAAAGTACAGTAGCTATTCTGTTGAGGTGTTCCTTGTCAAAGAATTCAATAGGACATAAACAAATATATCTTTGCATGTAATAGTGGAACAGAAGGCACCAGCAGGAAGGGAGAAACTTCATGAAATCAGTTGGCCATTGGCTGATGACATGGTCAACCCAGGAAACCAGGGAGCACTGTGCCATGCACTAGTGTTTAATACTGGTACAGCATTTTCAACTAAGTAGCACTCACTTGGCTAAAGCTGGTGTAAGAGGAACTGGGCATACTCTAGTGCGTTTAAATGACACCATTCTCCTAGTGCTCGAGCAATGTAGTCTTTATGGGCTTAAAGAGTTGAGAGTAAGGGGGAGCGTACTGACACCCTGGGGATGGGGATATAGAAACTGTAGCTAAGGTTTCATAACTTCCTGGAAGTGGGAGATTGGGAGCTTTCCTATATTTGTCAGTTTGGCATGGTAAAGGGGCCAGAAACAGTTATGACTTCAATGCCAGCAACCTTGTATGTTGGGTGGTTAAGAACAGCCTCAGGTGTACTGGCCTTTGGATGTGCTGAAACAAGAGTTACCTGGAGGGGAACAAGGGCTTCTACTAGTTTGGTACAAATAGGGGCTCCCCATATTGGCTGGCCACAGGTTTTTAAGAGTAATGCAACCTTTGGCCAGATCATGCTGATAGCCTGTTGGTTGCAGCTCAGGTTTTGGTGAAAATGTGAATCTGACAGCCATTATAGGCTAGGGCATCTTCCACTACTATTTAGATGGCTACTAGCTCTGTGAGCTGGACTGAACCCATTTTACCATCTTGGGTTAGTGTGGTGCTGTTTCTGGGTTGGACAGTGGCTGCTGGCCAGTTAGCTCCACAGCAAATAGTGATGGCAGTGCCATCTGTAAAATATATAGACTCCCTTTTTCCTTCATTTAGCTCTTTCCTGGGGCCTCCCCGGATGGCTAGGGATTCAGGAAGTGGGGTAATGTTATCAGCAATTCTAGGCTCATGTTCAGGGTGCTGAGCAATGGGAAGCCATATGCCCCTGTAATTTGGAAAGGATCAAATCTGACAAAATGGGCCATTTCCATTTTATGAGAGAAGCAATGGTGGCTGTGCAGAACCTCTACTGGGAAGTGTATGAAACCCATATGCAGAGGCCATTATTGGGATCTGGGTATGCGGCAGTATTGGAACATGTCCCAAAAGTTCTTTGGTCTCTCTAAAAATGTTGTACACACCAAAGATCTTTCAAGAAGTTTGAATTGGCTGTGGCTGTGGGAAGCCTTTGAGTCCAGAAGCACATTGGTAGCCATGCAGAGTTATGTTTAGTTCTTAGGCTCCAGGAGAAATAATCAGCAGTGACAAGAGCCTTGTCAGGAACCTCAGGGACTGATGGATCTAAGACCATGGCCTAGGAGGTAGCTTGTTGGGCGAAGTGCAGTCCCATATCTTCTGTTGTCCCAGATAAAAGGTGGAGGATTTCCCTGTGATGGCATATATGGGTGGGATCAGAATAGAAAAATTAGGTATATGCTGCCTCCAGGAGGCAAAATGTCCCAATGCGTGTTGAGCCTGCAGCAAAGTGGCAGGTAGTCTAATGATTAGAATGTGCTTTTTAACTGTAAGGGGAATTTGGTGATGCATAGAGGATCATGTGATGCCTAAGAACTCCACTGTACTGGCAGAGTCTTGAACTTGATTTGGGGCTATAGTCCATACAGGACTTTGAATAAAAGCCACCAGAATGTCTAATGTGGTTTAACACCTTCTCCCAAGAAGCACCTGGGTAAAATTTCATCAAGTTAGTGCCATAAAGTGCATGGGTCTGGCTCAAATTTCATCAAATCTTGGAGGCACAGATAATAGGCTATCACTGGGTTGTTAAGGTAGCCTATAGGTAATCTGGTGAAGATGTATTGGTTACCCTCAAAAGAGAAGGCAAATTGGTGTTGTGACTCCTGTGTAATACGAATAGAAGAGAACATGCTAAGCATATCTATGACTGCAAAATAAGGTCCTGTAGCCTTTTGGATGTCTTCTAAGAGTTGAATTATGCTTTGTGGGGGGCACTTGAGGACTGAAGTGTCTGTAATTGATGCTCAAGCACCATTCATTAATACAAGGCTTAAGCACAGGCTAAATAGGGGGAGTTGAAAGGGAAAACCATGGTTGTGATAACACCTGTTTCTAGGAAAAGTTTAATTACTGGTCTGGCCAACTCATTCACCTGGCAAGACAGTACTGTGGAGTGTTAATTATCCTTACGGGATGGGACAGGCTCATCTGTTCTGAGTTGGCATGTCCCACCAGGAAGCCCAGGAACTGTGGTTTGTTCCATGAGGAGTGTTGACATACCAGGGCATCCATTCCTATGATAGGATATAGAGCAAAAAGAGAAGCTACCACCAGGGGCAGAAGATAGTGCCTCCTTTGGCATTAATAGGATATACCAACGCTGAATTACTTGGCCTGAAACTCCCTGCAGGAGGAAGGGACAGCCAGCTTGGAAATGATTCATGTTTCCAGGAATGACAATTTCCTGGGCCCCTGTGTCTATAAGGGCTAGGAAATGTTGATTATTCTTGTCCAGTAAATTGTTAGTGATGTGTAGGGCTAAAGGTCTCCTGACAAAGATCAAGAACTGCCCAGTCCCTAAGACAGATATTGGGGAGGATGTCAATCCAGCAATTTGGAAAAGGATTTAAAGATGGCTCTGTGGGCTGCACTCCAGGGTCATCAGTGCTAGAAATGTCAAGGCTATTCTGTCTTCCTTCCAGGGCACTGAATTTTGGGAAGCCCTGGCAAGTGCACACATTTTGAGAAGTGGCTGGTTTGAGATAAGTTGTTTGAGCACACCTGAGTTATGGAGCTGCCAGTTGAGGACATTTTGTTCTATTTTGCCCCCTTCTCCCAAAGGGATGGAGGATGGGCTCACCTGCATTCAGGGTAACACCCACATGCTGGTGAGCAATAAGGGGCATTGGAACACCTCCTCTCTTTTGGAAATGGCCACTTTCCTGGGTAGAGGACCTCCCTGGCTAAATGTTGAGCTTCCCCTGTACCTGTTTCAAACTTATTGGTCACTAATATTTGAGATTCCCTGGCTGAGAATCTTTTCATGAGATTATTTTCATGTCTATCAGCTGCTTCAATATGGTTCAGGGCCTGTTGGACCATGTCAGTGGGGACTCCTGGAAGAAAAAGTTCCTTGCTTTCAGCTCCAAAAGTTACTATTCCAGGTTTGAGATCTTAGCCAGGTAAGGGTGAGAGTGAAGTTCAACAAAGTGATAGACCCATTGAACTGTACCTTTATTTATAGAGGAGAAACCTAGCTTCTTCCAATGTTTTGTACTGTGGAGGAGTGAACTTTCCACCAAGCCAAAAAGTCCCATGTGAAGAGAAGCAAAGCTTCTTCTCTCTTAGTGGCAGTTTCTTTCCATTACTGTCTTCTATGACTTTTCCCTCCTCAAACTTAAATTTATTATCATTTGCATTTTCCAGAGTGCCCTTGTGGCAGGGAAACTGAAAATGGGTCTTTTGTGGTTTCCTGGGAAGCTAGGCACTGAGTATTTTAGGGTTCTTTAACAAGTTGTATATCTCAGGGTCTTTGACTAGCTCCACTAATTGGTGCATTTCTGAAGCCTAAGTAAAAGCTAAGATTCTGTGTTGAATAATCTCAATATCCAATCTGCACTCCTTACTCCCTCCTTCTGCACAAACTTTTCCACCACGGTGTAGTAATGTGTCTCCATTTTGATCTCCTCATGAGCATCTCCTGAGAACTTTGTGCACCATGTGGTGACTGGGAAAGCATTTGGGACAGGAAAGCGCCTCTTCTCAGATGCACAGGCCACCATTTCTTGCTCAAGGGTGTTCCAGTAGACCTCTGAGGGGCCCATGTCAGCATTCACTAAAGCAAGGGTGGCAGGGATCACTTAGTTGGCATTCAGACTGTGAGATTGCAGAACAAGGGCCTTAGCATGCAGGAAGGCTGTGGTACTTAGCAGTATCTTCAAGCTGGGCAACACAAGCAGAAAGGGAAGACAGATGTCTTCAGTTCTTGACTTTAACATAGGGTTAACTCTCTCTTAGAAGAGCTGTCTTCTCTATTATAAGGGATCAGAGGATGGAAGACCTTACTTTGGTGGGATTGTTTCCTATTGGATCTTTTATTTGGCTTTGGTGGCAAGAACCAACCTGGTTATATGTTAAGGTAAACACCCAGCTTGAAGAAAGGGACTGCTTATCTTTCCTGACTAGCCTGGACCAGGCCTTCTCAACAAATAACTGATGTCCTAACTGCTCCCAAGACAGGAATACATAGGAAGATGTGCTGAGAAGAAGTGGACAGACACATGAGATTACCACAGAACAGAGAATAACATAGCTCATGTTCTGATATGGGACTTGAAGATGGAAATATGTTTATGTATTCTAACAGAATATGATAGCAAAAATAAGCAAGGATTGGTTATTGATTGGTTATGAAAAGTGATGGAGTAAGAGATTACAAGGAGGATTCTAAGGTGTTGAGTTTTTCAACTTATATGGGTGGAGGCCCATTACATAAGATGGCTTTTTTTTCTTTTCTTTTCTTTTCTTTTCTTTCCCTTCCCTTCCCTTCCCTCCCCTTCCCTTCCCTTCCCTTCCCTTCCCTTCCCTTCCCTTTCCTTTCCTTTCCTTTCCTTTCCTTCGTTCTTTCATTTCCACTTTAGAAGTGGTAAAATAGAGCTGAGTTTGATTTTGTACATGATAACTTCCACAGTTAAAGCCTGTATTCACAAGGAAATGGTCAACAGACAGATATTTTACATGGAAATTCATTACAGCAGCATTTTGAAGAAACTACACAAGTAGAAACTTGATATTCACAATATAATTATCATGTATTTTAGTGAATTTACACTACAGAATTAACATACGAAAGCCAAAGAAAGCAGATATTTTAAAATAATTTACTAATGTCAAATTTCCTTAAATATTTACTGTTACAGCTTCTTAGGCTGCCAAAATGCAATATACCAGAAATTAGTTGGATTTTACCATGGAGATTTATTAACTTATAAGACTATAACTCTGAAACCATGAAAATGCCTGTATTAGAAACTTAAAGGGGTGCCCATGCAAAGTTCAAGAAACCTGTTTGATTTTATACAGGATATTTATTTGGGTAAAAGCTTATATTCCCAAAGTTATGGAAAGTCCAACTCAAGGTACATTAAGAAGTACTTTCTCACCAAAATCAGCTACCACGTGTTAGGCAAGATGACAGCTGGCCTTTGCCTGGTTTCAGCCTTCCCCTCTGGGCTTCCTCTTCCTCTTGAGGTTCTGTGGGCCCAGCTTCTTTCTGATATCAGCTGTAGGCTGGCATAGAGCTTGTCTCTCAGGATTTCCTACATCAGTCATGGCTCTCTTCCCAAGTTCATCTGTAAGCTTTCAGGCAAATGGTCCATCTCTCCACAGGACTTTAGCTGTTTGAGTCTTTTCCTTTCTGTCACATGGCTGAATAAAAAATGTCAAAGTTCTCTCCTCTGGTGTCTTCTTGAGTGAGTGTCCATTTATATCAAATCCAGCAAGCTAAAGTGGTCTCAACCTGAGCCATGCTGACATAGTCAGATCAGAAAGCCTAATCTTGACAGATAATCTAATCAAAGATATCTCAGCTGAATTTTATGCAAACAAATGGTATCACATCCAGAGAAACAGATTAGTTTACAAACAATCTTTCTCATTTTGGGATTCATAAATAATCTCAAACTGCTACACTCTACCCTCTTAATCCCAAAAATTTATTACAATATTCCAAAAAAAAAAAACTTAAATCATTTCAATAGCAATGCTAAGTACAAAATCACATCATAATCAGTTATAGGAATACAATTTGTCTTGGGGCAAGCTTCCCTCTGACTGTAAACCTGTGAAACTTACAAAATAAGTTATCTGTTTGCAATATATAATGGGGAAACAAACCTCACCCACCAAGAACATTGGGGTGATGTCCAGAATTTCCCCAATATCTGGGATCCTGTCTCAAACCCCTTAGTACAGTGAGTTGGTGGGAAAATTCACCTGAATCTCTGGCATACAGACCACACTTTTTCAGAAAAGTTAGTTGGTGACCTGGTCCTTCTTAATCTATGCAGACTAGGTCCAAACCCTCAGAACAGTGAGTGGTGACCTCACTGTTCCAAACTTATGAGGGAATAGGCTCACCTCTCAATGCAGTGTGGGGCAACTTCACTCTCTCCAAACTGTGAGAACAGACCTACTCCCTTCAGAGAAGTTTGGTAGGGACCTAATCTCCCCAACCTTTGGGGAACAGGCTCACCACTTCAATGCAGAGTGGGCTAAACTCACTCTCTCCATCCTATGGGAACAGGCTCACTCCCACTGTAGCCCGTGGTGGCCAAACTCTCCCTGAAGAGTGGGCTGGATATCCACACTCTTCAAATGTCAGGGCAAGCTCACCCTCTATGTATACATGGGTGGGGTCCTTCTCTTGGCCCTAGAAGATATATTCATTCCAGACCTCAGTTTCCATGGTTTTGCTCTTAAAGCCATTTACCCTTCAATATATCCGCTCTTGCTCTTTTTAGTCCAGACTGACAATGGTTTCATTTATATAGATTTCTCATAAAACTTGTTGGTTTAGAATGCAGAAAGCAGGGGTCCAAGCTATCACACAGTAAGAGTTTCCACAAGTCTTTCCTGGATAACTGCATTTTCAATCCTGACTTCATAGCTCCAAGTTTAGTTAATTCCTCAAATGGAGCACTTGATTTCCAGAGGTGTGGAATTTCTTGAATCAGTTTCTTGTTTCTTTGTGCCCAACAATTCAGTTATCACCTTACCTCTTTCATCTAACATTTTACTATAAGCTGCAAGGAGAAGCCTAGTGGCATTTCCGACAATTACTTTTGAAATGTCCTTGGCTAAATGTCCAAGTTTGTAATTTTCAAAATCTGCCTTTCATATAAAATCAGAAGCTAATTTTGCTAAGTTCTCTGCAACTCTAAAACACGGATCACGTTTCCTCGATCATTTCCCTCTAAAGCCTCATCAAATGTCTCTTTATCATCCATATCCCTACCAAAATTCTCATCAAAGAAAATTAAGCCTTTTATATCAATCATCTCACAATTCCTCCAAAAAATACCCCTTACCCATTTATAAAACCATTCTGCATTTTTGGTAATGGCAAGAGCACAGCCTCCCTCTACTGGCACCATATTCTATAATGTTCTGCCAAAGGGGTTCCAATGCAATGTACAGGAAATCTGTTCACATTTGAGAGTAATTATTTGGGGTTAAAGCTTACAGTCCCAAGACCATGGAAATACAACTCAATGGACCATAAGAGGTACAATTTCACCATAGTCAGCTGTCACATTTTGAAGCAAGATGGCAGGTGATCTCTGTCAGACTTCAGCCTTCCCTTCTGGGCTTACTCTTCCACTTGAGGCTTTATAGGCTCAATAGGCTGACATAGGACTTGTCTCTCAGGGTTTCTTATACCTTCCCCAAGGTCAGCTATAAGCAATGACGCAAATGGTCCATATCTCCCTAGGGTTTTAGCTATTTGAGTCTTCTCCTTTCTGTCCCATGGCAGGATCAAAAATGTCAAAGTTCTTTTCTCTGGTGTCTTCTTAAGGGAGTATCCATTTATGTAAGAAAAAAGAAAAGAGTGAGAACTCAAACTTAGTCTGATATAGTCAAATCAAAAAGTGTAATATTAACAGGTAATCTGATCCAAGACATCTCAGCTGAATTTATTGCAGTCAAGGGTATGACACCCAGAAGAATAGAATTGTTTACAAACATAAAATCTTTCTCTATTTGTGATTCCCAAATAATCTCAAACTGCAACAATGTTCAAATCAAGTCATAATCAGGTGATGCCCTCTCCCTGAAGACCAAATACCAGTGATCCTTTACTTTTCTGTCACATGGCAAGGAACTTGGCATTGGCCACTGGTTTTTTCTTTCTTCTCCTGGTTGCCTTGTTTTCAACTTCTGGCTTCAGTGGCTTTTTCTCTCAACTTTTGCGACTTTTTTCTCTGTCTATGTCTCTGTATTCATGACACTTATAAAGTACTTTAATAAGAAGATTAAGGCCCACCCTGTGCCATGCCAAATTGAAGTAATCTAACCAAAAGTTGCCACCTACAATAGGTTCACATCCACAGGAATGGATTAGCTTTAATGACATGATTTTTGGATAGTCCATAAGAGCCTCTAACTACCGCATTTATAAAAAGTAAATAAAAATGTGCATAGTCAAAGCATGGTTATAAATGTGTGCATAAATATACTTTCAAGATTTAGGAAACAGCTAGTAAGTAAATATTGCCTCTCTTTAAAAGATTTCTTATCTTTGTACATTTTTTAATTTTCTTCAAATATTGTTAAACATTCTTAAACTTTTTAATTTTATAAGAAAAATAAAATTAAATACATTTGACTATCACTTTTTCTCCCTTTCTCCTCATATTTGCATTATGTTTTATGCTGTGATTTTATGATTTTATGAAAACATTGTTTTATTTTATTCCAAAAGCATGCATACCATGATTCAGAATTGTTTGCTTTAATGCCTCCTTCCTAAAGAAAATGTTATAACTAGTTTTATTGCCAATTAGCTCATTTCAAGTGAAACCACACTTTTTGCATTTACTGAATTTTTAAAAAATAAATTAAAAATTTTTTTAACAAAATACAATTCAGGATAAAATGAAAGAATGGAATAAATGAGCTTCTTTCATAATTCTTCAAATTGAAATTAATGTTGTGATCCAAGGGTTCTGAATTGGTGTATGTTGCCCATCTACAGAACCTACCCTAGCTAAAGGAGGAAATATATAGTTTTAGGAGTGAAGAAGTGACAAAGAGGAAACTGAGTTAAAGATGCATACATTAACATATATGGTACGAAGAACTCAGATTTGAGAAAGATAGCTACTTCAAGGATGTCATTAGGAGGACATACAGAAGTTGCTGTTCTTTTATTCAGAATGTTTCACTATTATTGCAATCGTTTGCATATAGCTTTTGATATTCTGGTGGATGTGAAGAGATTAACAGAGACATATAGCATTAATTTCACATTTATAAATAGAGGTAATTTTGACAATACTATCCATGAATGTGTACCACTTTGGAAAAGAAAACTATTTAGGTGCTCAGAACATTTATTTAGTATAGTTTTAATATAATATGTTCTACAATATGCCAATATTTAATATGATAAAACTTTCAAACATTTGCATATGCCAATACTGTTGATATCATTTTATTCTCTTATCATTAAAAAAAAGTTTTCTGTACATAAAAGATAACTGATCTTACGATGAAAAACACTGAATTTTTTTTTTAATTTTTATTATTTTATTTTGTATCATTTTTATTTTTATTTTTTTTGGTTTTGTATTTGAGGATATTTTGTATTGCAGAATGGTCACGGCAGGGAAAGATCACTGGTGTGGGGTATCTGTGATGGGGGTATGTGTGGGGAGTGGTGCACATGGGGCATGCCTCTATGGAATATGACTATGTTCAAGTGGTCATGGCATACTGTCTTGGTGGGTGGAGACCCACACGATAATTGAATTGCCATCCTGGAAAGTCCTGCTACATTCTCTAATAGAGCAGCAAGAAGCCCTGGAGTACATGGGCAATGCCTAGTGAAGGAGGACAGACTAATACACCAGGCCCTTGATTTTGATGACTGTACTTATGAATCTTTTTCTTGTGAAATTGTAACTTATCCTAGCATTATATATTACTTAAGAGTTACCTCCTGAAAGCCTCCTTGCTGCTCAAATATGGCCCATCTCTAAGCAAAAGTCGGCATATAAACTCACTACCTTTCCCCTGGCATGAGAGCCTTCCTGGCACTGAGGGATTATTACCAAGAGCCAACTTGCAATGCATTTGGAAAAAGACCTACAGCTAAAGGGGGAAATATTAATACAAATGAGTTTTTATGACTAAGAGATTTCAAAGTGAGCCTGGAGGTAATTCTATAGGTTACACTTATGCATATCTCTGTAGAATCTCAATGACTGCTAGTGTAAACAATGCCTTAAGCAGGAGGGCTCCTTAGGGCTCTAGAGACAGTGACACACTATAAGCAGGGAAGAGAATCTCAGGAATTTGATACCCTGTCAGTGGGCCTTACCTTGAAACATATGTTCCCCAATGTAACAGATTTATACTCATTTACAATTTCCCAATGCATGGCTTTTTTGCCCCTTTTGTTTGAACCTATAATTGTCACTATTCTCATTAAATGTATGTCCCAGAGATTTAAATCTTCCAACTGTTCATATGACAGTTGAGCCCTGAATCTCAGTCGACCTGTAACCAATACTTACTCTCCAGTTCATTAGACTCATCCAGGACAACAAACAAAAAGATGATGATGGAAAATACCAATCCTGAAAATCAGAGAGCATCTACAACTGCAAGCAAGATAGTTTCATCCACCTGTCCCATGGAATCTAAGCCCCCTCTCAATCAGAAACAGAGTGGGCATCACCATCCCAAAATAATCAAGATTGAGTAATGTATAAACATAAGGGGGGAATGCAACTATGGACTGAAGTAGACCCATTATTATTCTGGCAGTGGAAGAACTTGTAGCATTGACATAAAGTCAGTGACCACCAGAGGTTCTGAGGGGAAGGAGAGGAAAGAATCATTGTAAATTGACACATTTTGGGGCTTTAGAGTTGTCCTGAATGACATTGCAATGATGGATACAAGCCATTATACATTTTTTTCAAAACCTATAAATTTGAGTGGTGCAAAGTATAAACTGTAATATAAACTATAGACCTTGGTTAGTAACAATGCTTCAGAATATGTTCTTCAATTGTCACACATATGCCACACTAACGAAAGATGTTGTTAATTGGAAAAAGCATGTGAGGGGGATGGGAATTGGGTGGATTATATGGCAATACTTTGATATTTTTTATGTAACATTTATATAATCTAAAGTCTCTTTAAAAATAAAATTTAAAAAAATGTTTAATAAAAGTTAAGATAAAAACCTTGGTTGTTTCAAAGAGCTCTTCTAAAAATTTAATGGGTATAGAAATCACCTGGAAGTATGGATAAAATGCAAATTGTCTCCAATCTGAAACAAATCAATAAAGCCCAGAAGGTGATAGTTGAGCAAGACACAAGAATTGGATAATCTCCTATTTTTTTTTAGTGACAATAATTGATCCCTAATAATAACAGAAAGTGTTCACTTAGAAAAAAAATTGCCATCTTTCTTCTAAACATGAAATATCTCATTGGAATTTCAAAATAAATTTCCAAGGTAGATATTCTAATCCACATTTTATATATATAAAGAAGGAAAGGTTTAAGTAATCAAATTTAAGTAAGAGGAGAAATAAAATTTAAAAAAAACTTCCTGCATGCTTTCATCTTGAAAGCACACAAGGATAGAACAAAACAAAATCAGAGTATATGAGAAAAGTTAACATAGAATAAGGCAACAAAATTAGTTAATTACGTACTTTTCTTCCATATCAATACATGTAAAAGGAAAACATTTAGATGAGGCTGTGTTTCAATATACATCAAAATGTTCATGTCTCCTAACTCCTTCAACGATGTATCTTATAAGTAAGCTCAGGATTGTGTGCCAGATAATATGCATACCCACGTTTCTAATAGTATTGTCTGAAAACAATTTAATGACAGCAATAGAAATAACAGGTTAAACGTTCATTAGTAGGGGACTGGTTAAATTAGCATAAATACAAAAGATATTGAATTTTACTGTTAAAATAATTTTTTAAATGGCTGTATATAGCTGTGTTTTTATATATCATTTAGTATATAAAAATTGTCTTCATCTGTGTATTGAGACAGTCTGGAATTATGTAAAAAACATGAAAGATTTTGGGAATTTTGTTTTTATTTTAACATAACAGCTTTATTGATATACAATTTATATAACATACAATTAAGCCTCTGAACGCATGCAATTCAGTGGGTTTTAGTACATTTAGAGAGTTGTGCAACAACTATGACCACTCTTTATACTATTTTAATCACCTACAAAGAAATTTCCATTAGCAGTTACTCCCCACATCCTTATCCTTCTATCCCTGGCAACAACTAATGTAAATTCTTTCTCTATGGATTTATCTGTTGTATTAGTCAGCCAAAGGGGTCCTGATGCAAAATCCCAGAAATCAGTTGGTTTTTATAAAGGGTATTTATTTGGGGTAAAAGCCCACAGTTTCCAGGCCATATAGTGTATGTTTCTTCCTTCACCAAAGTCCATTGCCATGTGTTAGAGCAAGACAGCTGCCGGCGTTTGCCAGGGTTCAGGCTTCTTGGGTTCCTCTCTTCCTTGGGCTTGCTTTTCTCTGGGCTCAGGCTTGCTTTGTGCTACAAGGCCAGTTGTAGACTATCAGGCAAATGGCTTGCTTCTCTTCCCAGGGCCTTCTTTCTTTCCTCACCACCAAGCTCCTCTGTACACTACTTCCCAGGGTTCCAGCTCAAGACTCAGCATCACAACTCCAACTCAAAACTGCTCCCTCTGTCCTTTGCCATGCCTTTTATATTTGATTCCCCCGCCCACCAAAGGGTGGGGTTCAACGCCTTACTGACATGGCCTAGTCAATGCCTAATCATAACTTAATCATGCCCAGATTAACAGACCAGTTTGTAAGCATAATCCAATATCTATTTTTGGAATTCATAATTACATCAAACTGCAAAACTGCTACACCTGTTGTGGACATTGAGTATAAGTAGAATAATACAATATGTGGCTTTTTATTACTGAGAATAATATCTGGTTATACCTGAGCATAATGTTTTCAAAAATCATCCATATTTTAACCTGTATCAGTATTTAATATTATTCTGTGTTTGTTAGTATAATCAGAAATGTGAAATGAATTAAAATTTAAGGTAAACATCACTGTACATACAGGACTAAAGATCCTACAGTGATGAAAGGTAAAATGTCAAAAAAGCTTTAAAAATATTTTTTCATTATTTTTTATCCCAAATTTTTTTACCTTTTAAATTTCTTTTGTATTTTATTTCTTATTTTTAAAACTATCATTATTTCATTTTCTTATTAATTATATTTGGTTATTTTATTTGCTTCATTTTTTAAGAGGTTTTGGATCACAGAAGAGTTACAACTATGGCAGGGAGGATCGTTATTGTGGGTTGTCAGTGATGGGGGATAAATGGGAGGAAGCTCACCTGGGCATACATATAAGGCATATAAATGTATTCAAATGTTCTTGGAGCATTGTCACTATCAGTGGAGATTCACACAATAGCCAAAAGAATATCACATTCCCATCCCGGGGAGCTCTGTCACATTCTCTAATGGAACAGCAAGAATACCCTGAGTAGAGAGACAATGACTAGTGAAGGAGGATGGTCCATTGACAGGTCCTTGATATTGATGACTGTGCTTATGAACCTTTTCTCTTGAAATTGAAACTTAGCCTAGTATTATAGGGTGCCTAAGAGCTACCTCCTGAGAGCCTCTTTATTGCTCAAATGTGTCCACTTGCTAAGCCAAACTCCGCATATAAACACATTACTTTCCCCTCAGCATGGGACATGAATCCATGCGATGAGACTCCCTGGAACTGAGGGATTACTGCCAAGCACCAACTAGCAATACAACTGGAAAAAGACCTTGATCAAAAGGGGGTAAATGTAAAGACAAATTAGCAGGTATGGTTAAGAGACTTCGAAGTGAGTCAGGAGGTCATTCCAGAAGTTATGCTTATGCACATCTCAGCATAACCCTATTGACTGCCAAAGTAGACACTACCCCAAATAGAGGGGTTCCTGAGGGCTCTGGAGACATCTAGACACTATAGTGAGGGCAGATAGCTCAGGAGTTAGCTGCCTTAACAATGGGCCTTACTTTGGAATTTATGCTCCCCAATGTGACAGAGTTGGACTTGGTTATAGTTTCCCTACACATTGCTCTTCTGTCCTTCTATTTGAACCTATAATTCGAATTAGTGTTGGTACATGTACATCAAAGAGACTTAAATCTTTGGGCTTTCCATGTGCTAGCTGGGCCCTGAATCTCAACAAAGTTGCAACACCTACTCTCCAGTTCATTGGTCTCACACAGGACAACTAACAAGAAGGTGATGATGTATAACCACCATACCAAGGAACCTAGAGAGTCTGCAACTGCAAGCAAGGGAGTCATGTCCATCGGCCCTCTGATATTGAAGCCCCCTCTCAATTAGAAGTGGAGTGAACATCACCATCCCACAACCCTCAAGACTGAGGAACAAACTATGGACTAAATTAGACTTACAGGCATTCTTCTACTATAGACTGACTGTAATTCTCATAGCAGAAGAAATTATACCATTGATGTGGAGGCAATGGTCACTGGGGGTTCTGAAGGCAGGGAGAGGGAAAAACAGGTGCAATATAGGGACATTTTCAGGATTTGGGAATTGTCCTGAATGGTATTGCAATGACAGATACAGGACATTATATATCTTGCCATAACCTCCAGAATTGAGTGGGAGAGAGTGTAAACTTCAATGTAAACTGTAATCCATGCTTAGTGGCAATGCTCCAAAATGTGTTCATCAATTGCAATGAATGTACCACACTAATGAGGAACATTGTTTATGTGGTAAAGTGTGGGAAATGTGGAGGGCAGGGAATGTGGGAATCCCCTATATATTTTATGGAGCATTTATGTAATCTAAATGTCTTTTAAAAAAATAAAAATTAGAAAAAAATAAAATAAAGAGACAAAATTGTATTTTTTCTTGCATGATTGTTATGGCATACCTGGAAAACTAGAAGTAAACACTGAAGTAACAAAATAATTTAATAATTGTCTCAAAAATATACAAATAAAGCAATTGTCACTTATATAGAGTTAGGCCACTAATATCTATGAAGTGGTATATGGAAGAATGGCTCTAAACTGATTATGAAATGAAGAGTTAAATGTTTTGTAACCAAAGAACCAAAAGAAGAATTGTACAGTGCTGCTATGGAAAAAGAAAATAGTTATGAGCAATTTCATGACAAAGGATGGGTATTGGAAAAAATTAGAAATTTGTATTTTGGTTTTAGATAGCATGACCCAAAATATAGTGAAAGAAAGACAATCCTTTCCAGGAAGACTACAAAGCCATATGCAATAAAGGAAAGAGATATTATATTTGATTAGATTAAATAAAATCTTGCAGGTAATAAATTATCAGAAATAAACTACAACCATAACCTTTTATATATGTTAGGCATGAGATGGATAAAGTCTAAATTTCTTAATATTTTGGAGCAATAAAAATCAATGAAAATAGTGAAAAATTGAAGAAGGATATGTCACATAAGATTAAGACAAATGGCTCATATACTTTTTAAAACTTAGTCTAACTCACAATTAGATAAATGCACATCAAAACAATGAAGAATTATATAACTCTAACAATATTACTAAGGAATGTTAGCCCCAGATACAAAGATAAAATAACCTGTGCCATTTGAGATTTCCTTGCAGCTCTCTAAATAAATGAGGTTATTCCTTTAAATTCCCTAACTTCTGAGGACAAGTGTGGTATTAATTTCATTCTATCCCTAAGGTATTTCCTTACTCAAGTCAAGGAAGATCACTTTAATATAGGGAGAAAGCATAGGCAAGGAATCCATGATTCTTACCCTACTCTTTTTGGGGGAGGGTGTGTATAAGATCTTGAACTGCAGCTGAAGGAATCTGGCTAAGATAAGTATTTCCTTGGTTTTCTTCCATTTCTGACACCTATTTTGCTTTGCCACCTTTGTCAAATGTCTTCACTTCTGTAAGTATTAGTTTTCTCATCTTTAAAGTGGAGATAATAGGTCTGCTGTGAAGCTCAGAAGAGGTAACCTGAGTAAGATGAACAGAGTAAGAGTGTAATGGGCATTAGCTCTTAGTTTATCCTCTGGAAACTCATGAGAAGAGAAGGAGAGGAGGGGACTCCACAAAATCATCCCTGCCAGGAACTGGAACATTGTGTATCCCATCCACTGGAAGAATAAAGAAACATTGGAGTTTAAGTTCTGCTAAACCAGGAGAAGAACCATGTTGAAGAGGTGGGTCAGTGAGTCACCTCTGTAAGAGTTTTCATGATCATAATTGGAAATACAGCTGAGTATGTCTGAGGCCACAAGGCAGTATAGTATGGTGAGCAAAATCCTGAGGTTTATAGGTCTCCTGTGTTCAAATCCTGACTCTACCACTCTTCCACAAAGAGACTTGAGGTTATTTTTTAAGCTTTCTGTAGGTCTGATCCCCCCATATGTCATGAATATCATGGGTTGTTTTGAGCATAGTTTTTAAACTATATTAAAGAGTTCTTGGGAATATCACGGAATATGACTTTTACAAGGTGAGTGCCCAGATCTGTCATTTACTCACTAGTGTATTTTTCAAGCTGTGAATTCTTCCTGTCTTTGGTCATCCCACCAAAATGTATGCATTCTCAGGTCTTCTTATTCTAAAGTAAATAAAACAAACACGTATTGTAATAGGGAGGTTTAGATTAGGTAGTTGGGGAATGGTGGATAAGCATTTTGATGCATCATCCTTTAGACATCTTTAACACCTATGATCCATGGAACTGGACTTTTAACTATTTTAAAATACAAGATGTCAATAGTTCACAAGAAAAATTATTTGAGGGCATAGAGAATTTTAAGAGGCAGATCAAAATATAAGAAATATAAGAAACTCTCATTCTGAATGGGATTTGTTTTATGGACTTGTAAAATTCCATATAATAATGAACTTTTGTTAATACTTTGGGTTTGCCAAAGACAGACAAGTGTTTCACTATTGTTTTCACAAACATAGCTTGGGATCTTTCCACCAGTGGCAAGGGAAAAAGAGGTAAACAAGGCTCCATTCTGAGCCAGGGTGAAACATCCCATGTGAAGTCTGCAGATGTTTCACAAGAGAAGGAATTACTTTTTCTGTCCTCTAAACCAGATCTAACAGCTCTTCATTGATGCAAAAACTTTATCTTTAATTATTAAATAAAATTAAAACATTATGACTGGTCTTAATAAAGATCTACATAAATAGTTTATATTGGAATTGAAATGTGTTTTTCAATATCTCTGAAATAAGAACACTTGTCTTTCAGGCCTTGAGAACATCTTTTTCAAAGCCTAATTAGCAGCAGGGTTTGCTGTAATGCTGGGGTTCAGAGCAAGGGCAAGTCTGGAGAAGGTGAGGCACAGTGAGAAAGGGGAAGAGTAGGGAGGCTGGTGCAGACAAGCACATTCTACCATCCTCCTAGTTTGGGAACAAAGATGGGGAAATGTATAACCAAACCCATGTATCTAGAATTTAATTCTAAACTACTTCATTTTCATTTCATTCAACAACATGTGAAAACCTTCCATGCATTCTCTTTATCTTGTGTTTTTCCTTTTCTTAAATTCTTTTTAAGACCACTCATTACATTCTTTCTTTTTGCTTCATAGCTATATTATTAGAACAATATCATGACCAATTTTTCTGCCTAACAAATATCTTTATTTCCAAAGAACAGTAAATTTGGAGGAAATGCTGTCGGCCTTATGCCATACATCTCTAGATACTGAAGCAACCTTTGTTTTCAATGTGGACAGGTGAAAGCTAAACCCAAGGTCATTGCTCATGCCCATCAACTCTCCTATCCCTATTGCCTAGAACACTTTCATGAATCTTTTCTGGAGTATTCTACCTCTACCCTTATTGGGCTGCTCAGGTTTTGCTTTATTCCCACTATATTTCATGACTTAAATGACCTCATTTTCCCTTCCAAACTGTCCCCATTTTTCAAGGGTTAAACATTTCCTTTGCCACATTTTTATATCAAATCCACCCTGATTCCCTCATCATCACTTCTGAAGGATTTATTGCCTGTCATAATTTGGCCCAATAAACATAACCTTATATTTTTATTATAAATTTAAAATAAGCAATGTATTATTGTAAGAGAAATATGTAATATTTTACTTGAACAACTAACAAGCAAATGCAAGGTATTTATTTAGATATAAAGGACTGGATCTTTTGTGCTTCTAACTGCTGAGAATTTATTTGGATAGCAAAAATCTCCAAAGTAGAGTTTCGACATAAAATAGCTGAAAAACAAAAAATAATTTTGGAGAACAATGACTTTTAGAAAGAAAAATGTTTTCTGACTTTTTAGATTCAAACCAGGTTATTCTAAGACAGTGGCTTTCAAACTCAAACATGGATCAGAATCACCTTGAGCAATCATCAAAATACATCTCAAAAGTCTCACCCCAGTATTTCACTTTCTGTAGGTTGGGATTGGTAACTCAGGATCTGCATTTCTAACAAGTTCCCAGTTGCTGCTGAGGTTAATTAGCCTGGTTACACACTTTGAAAACCACTGGTCCAGGGATCTGAGACAACAGAGGAGATTTTAACAAAAAGAAAGGAGCCATTGTTGTAAATCGCATTGACTTTGGATAATAGAAAATCATCCACAAACTTCATTTTGCTTTTTTGTTTACCATTTGACTGGTTTCCTGATAGAAAGTTTCATTGGGTTTCTGGAGGAAATAGAATTGGATGGTAGAAGGAATCAAACAGCCTTTCAGGATGCATGCAGTATAAGGTGTGAAAAAAATAAAATGGTACCAAGTTAAAAGAAAATTAACTGAAAATATTTTTGTGGGATAAAAACTATGCAGGATATTGCCCTAAATATAATTGAAATTGAAAAGCTAAATGCTACTTACCTTCTAAGCACTGAGCTTTCCACTCATTGCATTACTTTGAATTTTAGTTTATTTATGATAATATGTAAAGATTTCTACTAGAATACAAGATTTCAGTATTACTTCCAAAGGGACTATGCAGGTCAAACAATTTAAACTAACATTTTTGCTGAATTTCTGTGTGATTTTATAATTATTCATAATCAAACAGCAGGAGAGAGAGGTAAAAATGAGAGCACAAATCCTCAGATGCAAATTTTTTAAAAAAACAAGGCAAAAGTTAAACCTGAAAATCAGTAATATAGCTCAGGAACAACTAACTGCTGCATTCATTGAGCAAACAGTTAATAGATTCACATACTGAAATATTGTCAAATTCCTTTCTTTACTTGACATAGCTTCATAATAGGATCATGCACAGGTTATCACCACTTAAGAATATATAAATTAAATGTGTTTTCCTAAATTCCATCATCCTGCATATCCAATTATGATACTATACCCAAATTCATGTGGAAAGGAGCCATTCTTCCTCTAAGACAAGAGGAAAGGAATGGAAAAATAAGTGAGAACAGACTAATAGGGATATACAGGGAATATTTACTATTCTCAGCCATGTAGATGATGGGGAAGCCCACTGAGAATGGTGACAATAGGAACAGTGTTAAAGGGTAAGGAGAGCTGGAGGAACAGCAGGGGGAAAAGGAAATCTGGTCAGTCACTAAGTATCCAGAAGGTATTTACTCCAGGCAATTAAATAGGAGATTTGGTTAAAAAGTCATGATTCACTCTACCAACCCCCTAAAGCCACAGCAGTTATAATGGAGAATCCACTGAGAAGATAAAAATTTCTAATGCATATGAAATGCATATAAATATTTCAGATAGTTCCATTCTGCTTCAAAGTGACTATTAAAATTAGGGTAATTTTTTAAGTAAGAAAAATATAAGACAAGCAAAGTACAAACAATTTAGTAGATTTTTGTTGTCTATACCTCTAATAAATTGCCTAAATGAATTTATCTAAGATATCTCAAGTCCTTTCATAATGCTTGACTCTAAGTATCAGTGATTACCCATATGTCAAATATTAAAGGATAATGTCTTAAAAAGGATACAATATTACTCTTATACAAATATAAACAAACACATGCAAAAGATATCATTTAACTCATTAACTAATGAGGGAAACAACAAGATATTATTAGTCATTCAGGGAACAAATCAAGTTATAACATATAAGAGCAGGTAAAGACTTACAGAATACATTTTAAAATAGATGTAAAATGCATATCTTTACAGAGTAATATCAATTTCACTACTCCAGAACATATTGAATTTGCATTTATTTATTTTTTGCCAATTTCAAATTTTTTCATATTTTTTCCTCTTACTGGCATAAAGAAAAATTGGGATGAATAGATGAAATACCATTAGTTCCATTTTGTCCAAGAAGTATGTTAAGTATTTTTATCTGCATTGTTCAGTTGAATCAGAATAATGATTCAAATGAGAAGACTCACATGTAAGTTAATACCAAATAATTTATCAAAGGTACAATGCTAGCAAATGGTTTAGTTATTTGTATCCATACTGACTGTTCCAAAACCACTGTCTTTTATCACTACATATTACAATGTAAAAAAAAAAAAAAGCAAAATTCTATTAAAGTAGGATTTAAACTATAAACCTTAATCTGAATAGAATTTTAAGTAGAAGATTTGAGACTGATAACCCTTTACAGTCACAAATCTAATTTCTAGTGCAAATCTTTACATATTATCATGAATAGGTTAAATTACTTGAATGAGGACTTTTTGGGATTAGTCTAATACAGTGTCAAATTTTGTGATAGATATATGGATGAGTGACTGACAGTGATTTTACACAAATAAAACATAAATATTAAATCATTTCAATCCATTCTCAAGTTGTCCACTTTATTTTTTTAGAGAAATTTGTTGAATGTCCAGAGAAATGAACAACTTCACCTTGGGGAAAACATTCTTCCTCATGGGGTTTTCTGAAGTTCAGGAGATCCAGATTTTACATGCTGTACTGTTTTTGGTAATTTACTTATCAGCTCTACTAGAGAATCTTATCACCATTATTCTCATCAGCAAGGATCATTGGCTATACCCCCATGTACTACTTCCTGAAGAACTTGTCCTTTCTGGATCTCTGCTTCATTTCTATCACTGTCCCCAAAACCATCACTAACTCACTGACTAATCACAACACAATCTCATTATTGGGGTGTGTTTCACAAGTATTTTTCTTCTTCTTGGCCTCTACAGAATTAGCTCTCCTCACAGTGATGTCCTATGACCGCTATATTGCCATCTGCCACTTGCTCCAATATGAAATCATCATGAACCATGGGGCCTGTGTGCAGATGGCCACTTCTTCATGGGTCAGTGGAGGCCTCAATGCAATTGTGCACACAACTTCCACCTTCTCAATACCCTTGTGTGGGTCTCTTTTTGTTCGTCAGTTCTTCTGTGATGTTCCCCAACTCCTTTCTCTTGCTTGTTCTTATAACGTTGGAGAATTAGTAGCCATTGGGCTAAATTTTGTATTAGATATTGTTTGTTTTGTGTTTATTGATAATTCTTATATTAACATCTTCTCCACTGTGCTGAGGATGCCATCAAGAGAAAGCAGATCCAAAGCTGTCTCCAGATGCCTGCCTCACCTCTTTGTTGTAACTTTATCTCATCTGCATTTTTTGCCTATTTAAAGCCACGTCCCAAATCTCCATCAGACTTGGACTTGCTAGTGTTTCTGTTCTATACTGTGGTTCCACCCACCATAAATCCCCTAATCTACAGTCTAAGAAATAAGGATATGAAGACCACACTAAGGAAACTGCTAATGAGTAGATATTGTCCTTCAAATTGGAAGAGTTGAAGTCACATGTGACATGAACTTTTCATTCACTGACATACAAACTGGTGGTAAAATCTGGTGATAATATTGGATATTTAAAGTATGATTATCATAGATGTACTCACTGAACTGATATAAAGAAGCATCCTCTACACCAAAATCTAGCAGATGGTACAAATTGTAGGGTTTCACTTGGAATTGGACAGAAGTATGCTGGTCTTTTATGTATGATTACAATAGGGAAATCTTTATCCGTTTCAAATGCTAAACTGGACAGGATATTGGCATATCAAGGATAAACCTGGAATATCTTAGGCAAACCAAATATATGGTTACTCTTAGGAAAGAGAATATATGAAATGCTATGTCTTAGAGTAATATGTATAATTCATTTGGAGATTAAAAGATAGAAGATTTAGGGCAATCTGTTGTCCATCTGTTTTCTTATTTTCTTTCCCAATCCTACTGTATGCCATTTGCTGGTGTATGTTTAAATCATTCAGTTTTAATTTCATTTTATTTCAACTAGATTATATTTTGGCTCATGCAACAAAAAAATGAAAGCTAGCTTTGGTGAGCATAGAGTAAGGCAACAAGCCCAGAGGGATTCTTAGGATAAATTTAGATTTTAGGAGTCAATATACCAAGATGATTTTTGGAAAAGGCAATGCCTAAGCTTTGCTTTGAAGGAAGAGAAGTCCTGAGTCTTAAAAGAGGTTGGGGGACTACAGTGAAAGATGAGGTAGAAGCAAAACAAAACAAAAATAACAAAGGGTGGGAGGGGAAGAGATAACTGGTCTGGTAGTGGGAATCACAGTGATCTTTGTCATAAAAAAAAAAAGAGAAGAGGGAGGAGTTGGATAAGGAAAAGGATAAAAAGTTTTGACAAGAGTCTAAGAGTGTCAAGCAAGCAGTGGGAAATAGGGCTTTGATAAATTATTGCCATGAAGAGAAAGTAGCTATATTTACATTCTATCAAATATCTAATGTAAAAGTTTATTTGGGAGGTCAAAACAATAGACAAGAAATTTTAGTTTACTACCAATGAGAGTTGCAGATCTTCATAATTTCTGAATATTCAACCCAGTATGATCTTAGGACTATTTCTATCTTCCTGATTTAATGTTATATTTTCCTGCCCTAGACTATTTGATCATGAAACTTCTTATGCCTTTGACAACTCCAGTCTAATTCAGTTCCTTCTTTTAGATACTTTTAAACAAGTTTTATCTCCACAACCTAACACTTATTTTAGTTTTAAGTTGGAATTTTTTCCATAACCCTTTGGTATATGTACCTTTCCCTCATGGAACTGAGTTATGGTTGAAGGCAGGAGCTATATCTCCAGTGACTAGCTTAGTTTGTGGCATAGAGGGGAGATAAAGCAAGTATTTATTTAATAAATTAATTGTTAGACATTAACACACATGTTATTACCCTTAAATTTAAAAGTTTTTTTAACATCTTCTATTTATTACTCATGCTAGGTAAGTTTGTGCTATAAATCAATTTATATAAAGAATTACAATACTGAACGATAGTGAACTTTTAAAGGAAAGAATTCTATCTATGCTATTATTATGTATTCTGAAATTGATTTAAAATGAATTGATGGACCCTGTTTAATTTTTGTTAATTACACTCAGGGTAGTTTTTTTAAAATATATTTTTATTT
This sequence comes from Cabassous unicinctus, assembly GCA_029593785.1. NCBI lineage: Eukaryota > Metazoa > Chordata > Mammalia > Cingulata > Chlamyphoridae > Cabassous > Cabassous unicinctus. Next base: position 29,972 of record JAQZBX010014230.1, read on the forward strand.
ATTTTTAAAAGACACTTAGATTACATAAAATGTTATATAAAAAATATAAGGGATTCCCATATGTCCCACTTCCCACACCTCCCACTTTTACCCACATTCACAACTTCTTTCATTAGTGTGGTACTTTAATTGCAATCGATGGACGTATTTTGGGGCATTGCCACTAAGCATGGATTATAGTTTACATTGAAGTTTACACTCTCACCCACTCAATTCTGTAGGTTATGGCAGGATATATAATGGCCTGTATTTGTCATTGCAATGTCATTCAGGACAATTCCAGGTCCCAAAAATGCCCCCATATTATACCTCTTTTTCCCTGTCCCTGACTTCAGCACCTCCAGTGATCACTGTCTCCACATTAATGATATAATTTCTTCCATTGCTAAAATCCCAATAAGTCTATAATACAATATCTGTAAGTCCACTCTAGTCCATATTTCATTCCCCAGTTCTGAGGATTCTGGGATGGTGAAGGGTTCTGGAGACACGCAGTTCCTGCTGTCACGGCAGATAGCTCCTGAGTTTGGTGCCTTGCCAGTGGACCCTACTTTGGAGTTTGTGCTCTAGAGTTTGACAAACTTGGGCTCAGTTGTGACTTCTGTACACGTACCTCTTCTGCCCCTTCTATTTGAACCCATAGTAGTTTTTATTTGCACTGAATTGGCTTGTAATTCATTCCAAAGGAAATGGAATAAAACAAAACTTTTGTCATAATACTTGCCTTTTGCATGTTGCTAATTTACATGATCATTAACTGTATTTTATAGGAACAAAGAACAAATGAATTAGTGCAATAAAGAGAGGACAAACATCTGTTACTGAATAAAGGTGTATACATTTCTTTAAAAAATGTTGTAACAATGAAATATATTGGCTTATTTCCAATCAGTTGCAATATACCATATAAGTGCTAGTTGTTCAGCAACTGAACTGACCACACCCCCTTCCTAGGGTCCCATTCTTTCTCCTCTAATCCCTTACGTTATACTTTCTCATTCTAGATTTGATTTTTCCCTCAAAACAAAGTAAACTACATTAGGGATACTTTTACATTGTTTTCGATTTGTATTTGTAAGCTAGTTTTCCTATAAAGGAGGGCATTTGGAATCTAGCATATCATAGTATAATGACCCCCGAAGATGTGCCATGTCCTTATTCACAGGATATGTGAATATATTATCTTACATGAGAAAAGTAACTTTAAGGATATAAGAATAAATGTTATGTTATGAAGATATATTGGATTATCCAGATTGGAGCAGTCTAATCACCTAAGTCCTGCAAACAAAGGACCATTTCCACCTGTAATCTGAGAACCAGAGGCATGGTAGCATGAGAAGGACTTGACTGGGCATTGCTCATTTTGAAGATGGAGAAGGGATCCATTATCCAATGAATGCAGGAAACCTCTAGAAGCTGGAAAAAGGCAGGAAAATAGATTCTCCACTAAAGCCTCTAGAAAGGAACACAACACTTTGAAAATCTGATTTTAGCCTCTGAAACCAATGTCATACTTCTAATGTACAGAGCTATAATGTAAATTTGCACTATTATAAGCTGTATTTGTAGCAATTTGTTACAACAGCAATAGAGAATTAATAAGTTGCATAAAATCTAGTGTTTCAATATAATTGTATAACATTTGTCCTGCAGTGAATTTAGGATAGAGCAGTGAAGGTAGAAATATTGCATATATTTGTACACCAGACCCTAGACACTCAATCACCTATCAGTTATAGAATGGTGAAATTTTGACAAAACCAAACAAGTAAAGACTAGAAACATCAAGGTGAATGAATACTCTATCAAGATATAGAAAAATATGGGCAAATCTCACAAACACAATATTGAACACAAGATACAGGGCACAAAAGAGTTTACTTTTTATGCCATTTATTTTACATAAAATCTAAGCAAAGGTTATGTGATGCCAGAAGGCAGGAAAACATTTGTCTTGGCATTTATAACTAAAAAGAGACATGAAAGGAGCTCTTGGGGTGCTCTTCAAATCTAGTCCTTGATTATGATGCTGGTAGTATGGATGAGTCCAGTGTTTGAAAATGCATCATCTCCAAAGAGAGAAACTCAATTCATGGGGAAGGAATGGCACCTAATGAGCTCCAGTGATGCAAAAACAGACTGCTCATTAGAGCAACCTGGGAATGAAAGGAGGTTGTTTCCTCATATTTCTCAGCAAAGAGGCCTTGCAAACCTTGGTAAAGATCACTATGGTTAGGAAACCACAAGAAGTGGCTCTCAGAAAACAAATATTTTATTCATAACCAGGGAGAAATGAATACTAGATTAGAATGTAAAACCCCAATCCTAAATGCAAATTCATTTCAACCATACTAACATACAATTTGTTGTAGTATTGAAATTCAGATTTGCTTTGATTTAAACATTGTAATATTGTATGTATGGCATAATGGAATATCTATAACAAGAACCAGACCTGCTTCCCCCATGTGGATGCTACTTGAGTCAAAAAGTATTAATATATTTATACACATATACATTTTCTTGATAAAATATATTCTTTATTCAATAATAACAAACAATCTTTGGTAGTTTCCAATTTCCCATGTGGTAATAACTTACATTATCTACCCCCATTTTCTGCCTAAAAATTAGAGTTACACTATCAGAAGGTTAAGTATTGACTGGTATGTTGCTCAGAGTTGCTGGGGTACAGCCATCCTGCTAAACTTGCTATCTTCTGAAATATGTCTCTGTTAATATGTGTAGTGCATTTTCTATAACCTTATCTGTTTATTTGAGAAGAAAAATTAATAAATGATATAAGTAAGAAGAGGTTTAGAATATTTACTTTTATTAACCAAATAAGAAAAGCAAAAGCAAATCAATATTTTTTGGGAAAGAAAATTTGTGAAATGCATATATTTTAACTAACCATATTTCCATTAAGATAAGGTATAGCTCAAGAAAAGAAAAAAAATCAAGTACTAATGTGAGAGATATTATGAGAGTAATATGTGGAGTATGCTATTGATGGAAGAAATCATGGCATTCCAAGACATTTTCTTGGTAGACATAAAACTGGATTTAATTTTGGAGGGTAAATGGAAGGTAAGATGAGTTTTGATACATTATAGAATATATGAGAAGTCAAGAAAATCTAGTACATAATGACAAATTCCAGGTTCTGGAGATAATTGTGTGTAAATGGAGAACATTATCCATCATAAAGGGGATGGAAAGTACAATGACAGAAGTGTGGCATAGAGAATGTGCAAATATAGCGTTCTATAATGTCACATGAAGTCAAAGTTAACTAATGAAAATGATGATAAAAAAAATTTTGTTCCAAATAACAAGTCAACTATTTTATTAAATAAAATTTGACATTTTAGCCCTTTTACATATACATTTCAGTGGCATTCATGATATTATATTAATTAATTACATTCACAATATAGTGCTACCATTATCCTCATACTTTGACAAAACTTTTTCCTCACCCCAAACAGAAATTCTGTAATCATTAAGCAATAAAACCTGTTATACTCCCTCCCCTAGCCCTTGGATACTTCTAATCTACTTTCTGTCTCTATAAATTTGCTTATTCTAGATGATTCAATATTACCTATTGAAGTTATGCAATATTTGCCCTTGTGTTCCTAGCTTATATCAATCACCATAATATTTTCAAGGCTGAAACATATTTTAGAATGTAGCAGAACTCACTTCATTCTTTTTCACTGCTGAGTAATATTTCACTGTATGTGCATACTACATTTTGTTTATCAGTTCATCTGTGGATGAACACATTAGTTGTTTCCACATTTTGCCAATTGGAAATAATGCTAATATAAACATTAGCATATGAGTGTCTGAGTAATTCCATGTTTCCACTTAGCTTTTGCTTTATAGTTAGGAGTTTAATTGTAGTGTCATATGTTATTGTATGATTAAGTTTTGAGAAACACCAAACTGTTTTCCAATGCAGCAGCACTATATTATATTCCCATAAACAGTACAGGAGGGTTCCAATTAATCAGCCTCTTCTCTGCAATGGATTTAATTATGTCCCCCTGAAAGATATGTTGAACTCCTTCTCCCCATACCTTGGGATATGATTTTATTTGGAAATAAGGTTATATATGGAATTATATGGAAATATATGGAATTGGATAAGTTAATGTGAAGTCATCTTGGGGGGAGTGAGGTCTTAATCCAAAGGACATGTGCTTATACAAGAGGAAATTTGGCCACCGCGTAACACCTGAGGCAGAGAAACCAATGGAATTGGCAAAACAGCACCAAAAGCTAGAAAAGTCATGGAACAGTCTCTTTCTCTATGGACTTCAAAGGAATCACGGACCTGTTGACAACTTGCTTTCAGATGTCTAGCCTTCAGAACTGTGAGTCAATATTTTTTATACATGTGTAAAGCCCTTATCAATTATGTTCTCTCATTATGGGGTTGCTTTTCACTTTCTTGATAATGTCCTTTGATGCATGGTTTTTCTTAGTTCTGATGTAATCCAATTAATCTATTTTTAATTGCTTGTGCTTTTGGTGTTATATCCAATAAACCTTTGCCACAGCCAAGGTCATGAAAATTTGCTCCTAGGTTTTCTTCTATGAATGTTATGATTTTAGCTCTAATAATTTTGTTGTTGGCATGTTTTCAGTTAATATGGTTAATTGGTTGTGATATAAGGTAATGGTAAAACTTCATTAATTGCATGTGCAAATCTAATTTACCTCCAAACTTTTATTAGAGAAATTGTGGGTTTACAGAACAATCGTGCATAAATTACAGAATTCCCATACACCTCCTTATTATTAACCTCTGGCATTGGTTTGGTACATGTTTCACAATTGATGAAAGCATATTTTTACAATTGCATTCTTAGCTATAGTCTATGATTTAACTTAGGTCTCATGGTTTAGGAACCCAAAATCATTTTTGAAGAGACTTTTCTTGACCCATTGCATGAACTAGACTGTCATGTCAAAAATAAATAAGACATAGGTATGGGGATATATTTCTGGACTCTCAATGATAATCCTTTGAGATCTACATGTCTATATTTATGTCAGTAAAACATTATTTTGTTTACTTTAGCTTTGTAATAAGTTTTGTAATTGTGTGCATCTTTTAAATTTATTATTTTTTCCCCAAAAGTTTTGACTCTTCAAAAGTTTTGGCTTACAATTACATTTAAATTTGCAGGTAAGCTTCTCATATATGCAAAATGGCTACTAGAATATTCATAAGGATTATATTGTAACTATATATATCTTTGGGATGTATTGATATTTTCATAATATTAAAGTGCCAGTCAATGAACACAGGATCTCTTTCAGTTTATTTATGTCTTTAATTTCTTTCATGAAAGTTTTGTAGTTTTCATTTGACCACTTTTTAACCTTTTCTGGTAAATAACACATAAGAGTTTATTATTTTGGATACTGTTGTAAAATGAATTTTAAAAAAAAAATTCTGTTCCAGATTGATTTTTGTTAAAGTATAGAAAAAATTAATTTTGCATTTTGTTCTAATACCCTGCAACTTCACTGATTTCATTTACAAATTCTGGTAGCTTTCTTGCCAATTCTTTAGAATTTCTTATAAATAGTGTCTTGTCATATGTGAATAGACATATTTTTAATTATTCCTTTCTAATTTTAGTGCTATTTATTTCTATTTTTGTGCATAAATACTCTAACTAGAGTATTCAATACAATGTTGGATATCACCTGTGAAAATGGGCATATTTGTTTTGTTGCTGATCTGAAGAGGAAAGTTTTCAGTCTTTCACCACTAAATATGTCAGCTGTGGATGTTTCATAAATTTCCTTTATTATATTAAGGACATTTTTTTTACAATTCCTAGTTTACTGAGTATTTTTGTCATGAAAAGTTGTTGAAACTTTGCAAATGCCGTTTCTGTGATCATTTATTTTGTTTCCATAGTTTTATTAACATGCTGTATTATATTAATTTATTTGTTATGGTGAACCACATTTTCATTGCTGGGATAAATACCATTTGATCATAGTGAATATTCTTTTAAATTTACTATTGTACTTGGTATGCTAGAAGTTAGTCAAGGATTTGTGCAACTACCTTCCTAAAGGTAATGAGTGTTATTTTCTTAACTTGTGGTATC